>CAUYON010178039.1:0-22986 GCA_963573935.1 Arctocebus calabarensis | reverse complement strand
CTTCAGGATATATACCCAATAAAGGAATTATAGGATCGAATGGCAGATCTATTTTTAGATCTCTAAGTATTCTCCAAATATCTTTCCAAAAGGAATGTACTAGTTTGCATTCCCACCAACAGTGTAGAAGTGTTCCTCTTTGTCCACATCCACGCCAACATCTCTGGTTTTGGGATTTTGTTATGTGGGCTAATCTTACTGGGGTTAGATGATATCTCTTAACAGACGCCTCCCGGGTTCCTCAAGGCAAGAGCATCCATAAAAAGCACAAACACACTGCGAACAGTTTTTCAGCCTTTTCCATCACAGGTTTGCCCAGAAAACCGCTTACATGTTTCTTCTTAATTGACCTCATGGGTCAGAAATGTCCAGAATATAATGGCCCAAATTATTTCATTTTAAACCAGGCTTGGCTCTCCTAAATACTGCATTCATTTGTAGCCTCGTGTTCTGTATTGACCTTTTTATTTGCTCTTTCAGAGGGCAAAAGAGCTCTGCCTACAACCTGGAGCACTGCTAATACAAATCAATAACTCTTTGCTACAAGGCAGCTGTAATTATTTCAAGGTTCTCTCTGTCTCTCTCTTTCTCTCAATGCAGAAATAAACCTCTGAAAACCAATATTGAATTTTAAAAATTAATAAATAAAATTCTACTGATACAGTATATAAATAAAATTACTTCTTAGTAAATACTATACAGATAGTGTGGCACCCAAGTTGAATACAAGTGGTGCTTTAACATCCAAGTAACACTTCCTGCATTGCTCAACAGAGTTGAGTACCAAATATTATAAATGTCATTTTATTGTACAGGAGGAGATCAGGTAATATAATTTGCAGATAAACATTGGGGTGCCTGGAGCTTCAAATCTTACTGGAATACTAGCTCTATGACTGTCACTGAGTCACTAGGTTGCCCCAACTTGCAAGTGGAGATAATAAAACCTGCCTCATAGTTTGCTAAGAAAAGTCAATGACAAAATATTTCTGCAAGTATTTGTTTAGTGCCTGCCCCTTGGAAAGGGCCCAATAAATTGTAGTCATTAATAACAATCACAAAATATGAATAGAAGTAAGGATAGCAAAGTGCAGTCTTTGACTTTTACAGCACAACAGAATCTTATATGCATAATAATACAATGTCTAAATAGTTATGTGACTTGGGGGAGTGCAGTAGAGAGGGCTGTTTGGGTATTTTCCTGAAAGAAACTGCCCTATTGAAACCAAAACCTAGAAAAGCTGAATTCTGTTATGGAATCCCAGATTCTTTAATTTTATAATATTTGGCAGAATAATGTAAGTTTCAATTATTTTGGAATTTGACAGTCTATAACGGACGCCATCTGTGGGTTACCAAATGATTTTTTAGCAGTCATTAAATGATAACAGGGCTGACCATTCCTGACAGTTTCTCAACTCAATGAATCTTCAGCTCCTGAGGTGACAGCTGTCATTATCCCCACGTTACAGGTGAGGTACCCAGGACACAATTTGCTGGTGTGACACAGGCAGCAAGTGGTGGAGCCAAGCTAGCATGAGCCCATGCTCCTGTCCCCGCCATGCTGACCCTGCACGGAGAGCATCCTGCATACCCAAGACTTGGTGCCACATTAGGGACACGTCATGTGGGTCCAAAACAGGATGTAAGGGATCACTAACCCAACCCTCTATTAAACTGAAACAGATTGATACAATCTGAAATCCAACAAGGCTCTTAGTGGAACACAACAGTACTTAAAAGCCTAGAGCAGCTGTTCTCAACCTGTGGGCCGCGGCATTAGGAAGGTTGAGAACCACTAGTCTAGACAGAAGCGTGTGACTGCAAGGTCAGCACAGAATGAGGAATGAAAAGAAGCAAAGACTGCATGAGGAAGGAGGACAGGAGACGGCCCGTCCTTGTCATGATTAGCGCTACCTCCCAAGGTGGATGCTTCCCTCAACCCACCTGTCAGTGCCACGCTTGGCAAGAGATGTTTCCTTAAGCTCTGCAGACTGTGTTGTGCCCTCACCTGAATTATAATTAGGATAAGCAATTTAATTAATTACAAAAGAAGGCCTTTGATAATATTTTTGGAAGTACAAATGTGGGTCTTGGGAAACTTTGAGATGAGAAACATAATGTGGAAAATGCATCTGGTAAAGAAATGTCATACTGCACATCAGGCCAGTAGTTTCTTAAAATGATGACTACACAATATTTACTATGAGCTTTTCCCTTTCAAATCCAGAACCATTTGCACACACTATGACCTAAGACACTAGGGGTTAGCTTATAAAAGTCTCAATAACATTGATGTGAAATCACTAAATGCAAAGTAGCTCGATTACCTTTGAGGAAAATGAGTAGAAGTTAAAATTTATCGTCTACTAATCCATGACATCATTCCTTGTAACTAGCAGTTGAGCAGGATGGTGGGGCTGGCAGTGATTCTGGTAAGGAGAATCAGGACAGATGTTCTTTACACAGAAAAATATAGAGTCACTTGCTATATTCATAGGTATGTATTGACTAATTCCAAAATGTTTACAAACTTGCCAGGATGAATCCCTAAAGATATAAGGTAAAGAAGTGTCCCACCAGGGAGGAGTAATCAATACAAACATTATCAAAATTCAGCTCTCAAGAATGTCACTATATGCAAATTTCAGTTCTTTATTCTTTTTAACTTTGGAAAGATATTATTCTTCCAGAGATCTTGCAGAAAAAGTACTAAGAAATCTAATATATCTTTTATCCCCACAGACCATAATGTTAAACTTTTTGTACATTTACTTTACCATTCTGCACATATGTGCAGAATTAGTTTTTCTGAACTAATTTAGAGTAAGAGCCAAATACAATGCTTCTTTACCACTACATATTTTGATGTTTATTTACACAAGAACCAATCCTCTAAATAACCACAGTATAATTCTCAAAATCAGGAAATTAATATTGATGAAGTACTATTATCTAACCCACAGAAGACACTGGAATTTGGCCAATTATCCCTCTAACAGTCTTTATGGCAACTTTTCCATTTTTTTTTTCCTGGTACAGAATGCAATCCAAGTTCCCATTCCTGTTACAACTCCTCAGTTACTTTAGTCTGGAGCATACATACAGAGTCCTTTGCTCTTCATGACGTTGGCATTTTTAAGCAGAGAAGTCCATTTAATTCTTAGAAACACTTTTTGGTTTCTGAGATGTTTTCTCGTGGTGATTCTTAGTCACATTAATAAAATTATCAACTCAAAGAGCATTCAAACCATTATATGACCAAAATCATCCCAGGTATTGGTACTACTGAGGAACTTCACTGCACAGTTTCCAACACATTCCTCCATTTACCTTAATAGCTCTCCCCTCCATGTATCCCTGGCTCATTTCTACTTCATTTAAATTCAGCTCCAGGGCATCCCACTCCCCCAAGCCTCACCATCCCTCCACCTGTGCCTGGACTAAGCTTTTCTCCTTTGTGCCACTAGAGCATTGAGTGATTCATTCATCATCAACTTATCCATTCTTATTGCTAAAATAAATAAAAACAAACCACTTAATGAAGCTTTAAGATTTCTAACCATTTTCAATACATAGACCAAATGATCACTTTGTTATGTCTTTAATACACTGGGATAACACCTGGTCGTTTTCTTCCTTTATGATCATGGTCCAGGTCAATGCAAGGTCAGAATGTAGATCATGAGCATTTCTTTTACCAATTTCTTTCTCATTATTCAAAAAATCCCTACCTTCCTTTGGGACCCTCTATCATATCATTTCACGAATACTAAAACGGGCTTCCAATATTTCAGTTATAACTATTTCAGATCATTTTGTAAGTAAGTCATCAGTCTTCCTTAGCATCCCTTTGAGTTAGAACATGAAGAGCTGAAAAGGGAAAGAGTGACAAGTTTTGCAAATCCAGAGTGAAGAGCTGGAAATCAACAACCTATAATCTTCATTAGGCCCAGGTTCAAAGCATGTGAAATAAAACTCATATTTCCTCATCTGGAAGTGGAGGCTGTCCAGAACTCAGAGGATACTTCAGGAATGCTATTTTAAAGAACTACTGTTTATGATACTATTCTTCCTAGTCTCTATTTATCCCATTAGTTATTCCCCCTCTGCATGTTAGTACACACGCCCTGCATCTCAGTGTCCTTACCCCTCATCTGCATGTTAGTACACACAACCTACATCTCAGTGGACCTTATTCCCATCTGCATGTGAGTACACACACCCTGCATCTCAGTGTCCTTACCTCTCATCTGCATGTTAGTACACACACCCTACATCTCAGTGGACCTTATTCCCCATCTGCATGTTAGTACACACACCCTGCATCTCAGTGGTCCTTTCCCCCCACCTGCATGTTAGTACACACACCCTACATCTCAGTGGAACTCACTCCCATCTGCATTTTAGTACACACACCCTACGTCTCAGTGGTCCTTTCCCCCCATCTGCATGTTAGTACACACACCCTACATCTCATTGGCCCTTACCCCCAATCTGCATGTTAGTACACACACCCTACATCTCAGTGGAACTCACTCACATCTGCATTTTAGTACACACACCCTACATCTCAGTGGTTCAGTAGGTTGCATCTCTGCGCTCTGACTTGACTGATTTCGCAGCCCTGTTCCATTACTTGTCTGAGTCTAGAATATTATGTCTGTAGTATTTGTTCAAACTCAAGTTTACATACGTCTCCTCTATGAAAAGTTTAATTTATTTGAATCTTATTTTTAAGTAGCCCTTTTATTTTCTTACTTACTGGCATCCTATATTTTAGTACCACATCATTTATTTGGGTCTTATATTTATAAAATTTCCCATGTATATTTGTTTTGTTATCTCAGCTTTGTTCTTTTTGAAGTTTATGACCATCCCTTTATTAGTGAGGACATTAATTCATAGTAGGTTTAAAAACAAAACCTTAGCTTGCTGGACCTGCTTAGCATTGAGCTAAGGATAGAAAGGAACAAGAGAACATGTCTGCTATATTAGTGCAATTCACATATGCAAAGGTGAGTAGATACCTATTATTCACTTAACAGAATTTACACTAATTGTTAAAAATGCTTCATTTCCGGGCGGCTCCTGTGGCTCAGTGAGTAGGGCGCCGGCCCCATATACCGAAGGTGGCGGGTTCAAGCCCGGCCTCGGCCGAACTGCAAAACAAAAAAATAGCCGGGCGCTGTGGCGGGTGCCTGTAGTCCCAACTACTAGGGAGGCTGAGGCAAGAGAATTGCTTAAGCCCAAGAGCTGGAGGTTGCTGTGAGCAGTGTGACACCACGGCACTCTACCCAGGGCGATAAAGTGAGACTCTGTCTCTACAAAAAAAAAAAAAAAAATGCTTCATTTCCTTTTATTGGACAAAATAGTACATTCAGTAAATCCATCATTTTTTTAGCACTTATTATTGTTTTCTCAGTATGTTGTTTACTGTCAGGGTTGGTTTTAGGGTGGCTGCCATCCTTGTCACTATAATCTGAGGATACAGTCACATAATTTCTGGATTTTTTAAAGTCATGAAATGTGTAACTCAACCTTAACGTTAAAATTTAACAATAAGTTCTTAGCAAGCTCTTATTTTCGTAAAGTTCTCTTCATAATTCTAGTAGTATTTCTTCTGTTCTATTTATTTCTTCTAACTTATGAGCATGCTTCTAAGAAGATGGATTGTTCCACTGATCAGGTCAGATCGCTGTCTCTGAGTGATTTCTCAGTCATTACATTTTATTACCTAATAGTAAGTAGGAATTAATAAAAGGATCCGAATCTACTTAAGTTTCCTTTATAATTACAAGGTAAGCAAAGGTGAGAATACAGCATTAAATTATGGTGTTAAAGTTTAATAAACATCTTATTTAAAGTATCAAAAAGAAAAAAAATTGCAGCTACATGTGGAAATTCCTTGACATGAATTTGACTAGAAATTGAATTTGACATGAAAAGAAAAATGAATTTTAAATCCGAGATAAATAGACCAATATGTTCAAGGTACATTATATGCATTATAAATTAAATTCTGAGACAGACATATCACCTTATAGAGGATGAAATATCTATACAGAGTGTAAACTTCTGAGCAGTAGACTCCGCCCCCTACCTTCCTCAGTACATCCTGCACCCAGGCCATTGCTTGGCACGTGTTACAAACTCAACGAAGAAAGAAACAAGTGGAAATGCAGTATGTGGTAACAGATATAAGGCGTGCCTGTTCCTTAGTCTCAACAATGCCTATATTGTTATTTAATTAGATTAAAGTTTGGCAAATTATGAACTAGCAAATTAGATCCTATCAGGGAAACATGCAGATCATTTAATAGAGTTTCCTCCTTTACAGGAGAGAATTTAGTGATTTTCCACACTAGTCCAGAAGATAACGGAGCCACGAAGGTTTCAGTATATAATCAAACTGGACTCATTTTTGCTTATTACATTCTCATAAAGTGAAGTTTGGGGGATGCCACTCATAGGCCCCTCTAAAACGCCCCATCGCAGTCTTCTAAGGTTCAGCCCCCACTGTGCTGTGCAAAACCCAAAGCACCATGGCACCTGCACTCATAAGGATTCTGGTTGTCCTATAAAAGGAAATAACATATGGAAAACCTGGATAATTACACTGAAGTTTTATATAATGCATTGCATATTTTTATTACTTTTTAATCTGAGGGTACAATTAGAGTGTGTTTGACAGAGTTACGTCATATTTCAGGGAACTGAAAGATGTATGCTTTCCCAGTGCTTTACTTTTATTCATATAACTTTAACATGCAGTGCATGATAACATTCAATAGAATGTTAAATACTCTGAATTGTTTTCTGGTAAATCAATGAATTAAAAATATTCAGTGATCCCTCCAACAATAAAAAAAAAATATTCAGTGATCCTCCTTTAAAAGACTTAGAGGCTCAGTTCTGATAAATGCAAATAGATGAATGTTCAATAACATCAGTATATAGAGAACAGAAAGTAACACAGGGAAAAGGACAGAAATGGTTGATGGGGGAAATTCTACCCAGTGTTTAAAAAGGAGGTGTCTCCTGGCTCTTTTGATGAAAGTGCTGTGTGACATGTAAGAAATCCCATTGTAACTAATGCCCTTCACTTTTCAAAAAAATAATATATTTGGTATCGTGCCTTGAAGCAATGATCAATAATCATATTTGTGATACTCAGAACTTGGCAGATAGTGTATGTATCACTTACCTCTCATAGGGAATTGCACTGTCTGTGATTATAGCCACTTTTTTGGTAAGGATGCTACAGTTTTAAGCAAATATATATAGAGAATACAATATGTTCTACGAATTATAAACGAGCCTTCACATGTGTAAGTTAATGTTTGGGGAAAAAACCTTTCAACTGCTTCTGAAGCAATTATGGTTTATTATAGATTTCTGTGATTTAACTTTTATTTATAAATTATTGTAATTTGCTTTTCTTAATATCCTAGCTAAATTGTGATATCAATAAAAACTCACTAATGAAAATATTAATTTATGTTAACATAAAATAAGAGTTAATACATATCTTATTGTTAAATTTACAAGAATGGTTAGTATGTCCCTCAAGTTGCAGCAAACAGAGGCTCTTCTGAAGCTCCTTCCGTCACACGGCAGCAGCCGGTGAGAGGTCAGCGCCAGGAAGGGTGACAACAGCGATGCGTCCTCCAGCCCTGCTTGGCCACTCAGAGTTCGGGTCGGGCTCATTCTAAAGTCAATGCGACTTGCAAGTGAGTGGCTGAACCCACGTCTACTTTTCAAAAGCACATGTATGAAGTGACGCAGCCGGAAAGTCATCAGTGTGCTTCTGTATCCACACTTACTTCCTGGCTATGTGCCATGAACCAACAGGCCCTGTGAGCCTCAGTTTCCCCATCTGCAAATGCAGATAATCCTGGTAGCTTTGTGGATCTGTGAGATGCTGTCGACGGCTCCTGGCCTGACACCAGATGGGTTTCCTGAGGTGCTTCAGGCAGCTAAGCTGAGCCCACACCAAATTCAAGGCTGTGCTAGAGACCTGGCTGCAGGAACCCTGGGTTTCTCTTTGCAGGAAGCTTCATTTTCGGATTTCTGAAGCACAATGGGAGGTCAGAATTGTTCAAGTCTTCTCTTCTTTTCTATGGCCTAGGACCAGGAGTCCAGGGGAAATGGCTACCAGGAAAGGCTAAACATACCCAGATCATTTGTGGGGGCTTGAGACAGAGGGTCTGCTGCTTCAAGACTGGGGAAGGAGGTCAATGCCAAGTTTGTCAGCCCCGCCAACCATGGCAGGCCCAAGGGGAGCAGTTCAGTCAGTCCTTGAGAGCCTTGGTCAGGGTGGAGGTGCCCCTGTCCAGCACCCAGAGGGCAGCTGCTGTGAGGTCCAGGGAGGCTCATAGGGAGTATAACTCAGGGTCCAGGAGCCAGCGGAGAGTTACCAAACAGGCCGTGGCCCCGTCAGGTGGATATGTTATTTACACCGCTTTTAACGCCAGCGTCTGACCCACACCCTCCTCTCTCACAGCTTCTGGTAGTGGCTCACCACTCTCGCTTTCTGCTCACAGTTCATGTTGTGTCTGTGCCAGCCTTGCTCCCTCTCCAGCTTCCACTAAAGCGTGATAAATATCACCAGGCCTCCAGTGCAGGGAAGGTTCCTACCCCTGCAGAATGCACAAGCAGCCCGGCCGCCAGGTTGGAAAGCCAGTGCACCCAAGGAAGAGGGTGAGCGCTGAACTCGGGGGTCAGCTAACCGAGCAGGCAGGATGAACACTAACAGCCTCCTCCTCTGCAGAGTAGAAGGTCTCTGAGTCTCTACCGCCCAGAAAGGCTACCACGGAACCATTTTTTTTTTCTTATTCCTAAATATTAGGGCTAAAAAAAGACAAGGTTGAGCTGTGAAACAATCACTTTTTAATTTGAGTGATTACTGCAGCTCTCTAATTATTGCAGTTGGTGACAAATACTACAGTCGGTCATTTACCTGCCTGCTTAATTTTGCTCTGATTCACCGGCCCTTACTGTTACAAGGAGGGGGCTCTGGGCAGGAGTTCTTCTTGCAAATTCCCACTCCAGGTTGATTTTATGAGAGGAGAGTGGTGTGTGACTGTAGAAGCAAATTTGAAAAGCTCTCTAGAAAACTGAATTCACTTTGGATAACAACCCTTAACTTTTTTCTGTGTTTCAAATTGTTCGTTGTTAATTAGTGCACATTCATCAGATGTGATGTCCGAGGATAATGAGAAATAATTGTGACCATGTTGCGACGAGCCTCGTTAATTTTTTTTTGAGCTTTATAGACAAATTTAGAAGACGTTCAAGTTTTACTACCTGCAAGCTCAGATGGTTACAAAAATTTGATAACAAGCAAAATATATTACCAAATACAATCTATGAAGGGCTCTCCATGACGGATGAGAATGATGACGTATTTACAGCATCGCTGAAACCAAACCAAGTGCCTTAATATTAAGCAATAAAACAACGTACTTGGGAAATCTTTTAAATGACTTATTTGCTCAAATTATTAGTGAGTATTCTCAAGTTCTAAAACAATAAATTATATTTAAGTTGAATCTAAGAGAGTAGTACATGTCCAAAAAAAAAAAATACATTTTTCCCTTGAAAGTTCTCATTCTTTATATTTATATTTTATATTTAAGCCAAACTTGTTTTAGCTGAAGAGAATTTGACTGAATTCTTATACCTATAATGTCTGTTTGAAAAGATAGAGATGAAAAGATTATACTGGGCACTGATACAGGACTGGCCATTCTTTTTCTCATCTTCAAAGATATGCCAGTATTTTTCTTTCTTTCTTTTTTTTTTTTTTGTATATGCAGATCTGTGGACCCAAGATCTTGGGAAATAAAATGTAGATTAGAAGGTTTTTCTCCACTTTTCTTCAGTACTAAAATCTCAAGAAGCCTTACAGAAGCACGCTGTGTGCTATCCTGCTTTGTTATTCCACAGCTCCATCAGATTAGGCTCTACTTTCCACCAGGATCTGGCAGAAGATGATGAAGAAGAGGAAAGAAGGGGAGGAGGACACGGGATCAGCCAGGAGTTGGAAGAGAGCAGAACACTCAACGCTACCCAGACATACGATGCGATTTTCTAGCCTCTGAAACCACCACGTGTTCTTGGCGTATGACCTAATGTATAACAGTTTACCGTCCCCAAAATAGCAGAAGGGTTTAATTAGATTTTTAAGCATTTAAAAAAAAGTACTACCTTCTCTTTAATATTTCCTTTCCTAACAGCCAGAGGCTAGCTTCTTAATAGGGAACATGGTTTTGTTGGTTTTTGGTTTATGTGTTTGCTTTCAGGACATTTGTTCAACAGGACTCAGTGCTTACTTTGCCCTGTGCCCTGGTGTCCTGTAGGCACCAGGGCGAAGCAGCAAACACACTGAGTTCCTAAATCGGACTCCTCTGGAGGCAGGGGGAGGAACAAAGGGCAATGTCACACGGGCCCCTCGTCCCGGAGAGGACTGAGACTTTGGGAATGTGTGGGTGACGGCGGGAGGGGTCTCGATCTGCTCCTCTGGGTGACATCGCACCCTGAGCCTCCCTGCCAGGAGGCCCCACCGATAAGCCCCCAACTCACATCTCCCTACTTTAAGTTTGTGAATATTTTACTTTTCTGTAGTCCTGTAGTCCTGTGACCCTTTCATATTCTAGAGTTTAGCCAAGGGCCTGACTTGGTTGTTTGTGTTTATGTTACCTGACATTTTGTTGGACACAGTTTTGATGACTTTGAATTGTCCATTATAATTTATTCATTTTAACCAATTTTTTTTTAACAATTGTGATGTATTTGTGATGGAATACTACACAGAACGTAAATAACCACACAACTTGGATACCAATTTTTTAAAAGTAAGCATTTCTTTGTTCTTTACACTAGCAGAGAAATAATCATTGGAATTGTGCTCGTACAAGCCACTCCTTGCACTAAAACATGAGCCTGGACGCCTCTCCTCCTGGGGGGGAATCCTCAAAGAGCATTCTAGCATGCTGCCCCTGAGCTGCTGTCCTTGTTCAGAACGGGTCCTTTGGTGTAAACACGAATCCTCTGGTAGGTATTAACAGCTTCACAACTAAAAAATCAATAGGACTGAAAAACTGGAATCTGCCAAGGGACACGCTTACCATGAAATTGAGGCTAATTCTGGGAAACTTGGAGATTAGCCCTATGATCAATAGTTACTCTAAATTCTGTTTTTTCCTCATAAAAGTAAAGGGGATTTACCTGGGGTTTGGGATTATTGCCAACAGAGTCAATAGGACTTGGGCACTTCAAACAAACTCAGGCTTTAACCCTGCCTGTGATTCTCCTCTCTACAAACACCCTCATGACCTGCAGACCTTCATCATTTTCACCTGCACGAAATCCTAAGCCAGGCCTTTCATTAGGCTCCTTTTCACTAGATTGGATTTCCCATCTCTTCTGTGAAGTATCGGAAATAATGCGTGTCAGGGCTTCATACAGGTCCTAACACACAGTATAGCAAGGGCTCAGTAAAGCTATTTTTACTGAAGTAGCAATGCTAGCAGTATTATCCACAGACCCTGAGAGCTGCCACAGTCTCAGACATTAAGCGTCCAGTGCCTCCGTGTCTAATTTTCTTCTAAGCCTCTGTAGCTTCTCCACCATAAAAATTGACTGGATCGGGCAGAGTTCTACGTTTCAAACAACAGAAATAGATGTTGATTATTTTGGAAAATAAGTGTTTTGAAATTGCCTAAAAACCTGGAGATACAGGCTTGGGGAACAAATGTCACGTAGTTCCAGGTTCTACCCGAATCATCTTCAGCACCACCCTGCTGAGGGCACCGCTGCCTCCTCTGTGGCAGTCCCAGATGCTGAGATCCACCTGCCTCCACTGTCTCTGGAGCTCTTGACAATGGATGGTGACTGTTCCTTTTTAAATTATTTTGTTTTCTCGGAGCATGGTCTTTTTGAGATGGAAGAAAACAGATATTGTAGCATACAGTCCTTGGGCACAGAGAATTTAAGTGTTTTTCCTAAGGCACAAAATCTAAGGGCCCCACATCCCATTTCAATCTACTTCCTACAGGGCACACTTTCTAGAACAACAAAGGAGAAGCAAACACCCGAAACACACAAGTCCGAGGAACAGAGAGAGGCTCTATTATAAATATTCCAAAAAGAATTAAATTGTATCAAAAATGCGTACAAGAACATACTGGCTGGCACTGCAGTTGTGTGCCCACATTCTGGTGGCATGTGTCCCTGCCCTGGTGGCCATTCACACTCAGGGTGACTGTATAGACCTCACACAGAGGGGGAAAACTGAGACCTGGTGGGTCACATGTGGCCTTCTGCATTCTGGGGTGGAGACTTCTGACTGAGTCCACATTTTACAGAACAAAGCCTTTCATTCCACAGGTACAGCAGAGAAAGAGGAAGATTTTCATGTCTCCTTTATTAATTCAAAGGAGCAATCTTGAATCAGGAGGCAGCAGGCTCCCCACCCACGCAAACGACCCCATTCCAGGCTGGGTCCTCACGAACACACTCAGGGCACTGGCCTGACAGCTCGGAGAGCTCTTTATGAGAATCTTCCAGGAAAAAAAATCATTCAAATGGTGATGAAGATGGCTTCAGAGGAGAGAAAAATTAATCACTCCACAAAATTTTAGAAAATTCATGACAAGTCTATAAAAAAAAAAAAAAAAAAAAAACTTGTGTCTTTTCTTTATACACAGCATTCCCACAGGCTAAAGTGTGTCTCTAAATGTAGTTAGTATCCCATATTTTCTATAAAGAAGCACTAATATGATCACAGAGCAATTAAACACATTGAGGAAATGTGATGTCCTATGCTGATTTTCACAGTTAGACTCAAACGAGGCCACTCCCCACTCTTGCCTGTGGTTGAAGATACATATGTCTGGAACTGGATTTGGTTTGCAGAGGTGGTGACAGGGGACACCTGTGATGCTGAATGTCACATGTTGACTTGCCTGAGCGAGTGTCTAGGTTGCTGGGAAAATGCTATTTCGGGGGTGTCTGTGAGCGCTTGCAGAAGAGATAAGTGTCTGACTCAGTGCTCACCAATGCCCATGGGCACCTGGCAATCTGTTGAGAGCCTGAGTGGAACAAAAAGGCAGAGGACACTGAATGTGCTCTCATCTCTGCTGGGTCACCCACCTCTCCTGCCTCCTCACCCCTGACATCTGACATCTGCCCTGCAGGTTCTCAGGGTTTCCGGCTGAGACTTAGACCTCACTGTGGCTCAGTGCTTTGGGCCAGTGGACCTGGACTGCAAGTCAAGTGCCAGCTCTCCCGGGGCTCGAGCTTGCAGGCTGCACATTGTGGGCCCTCGGCCTCCACGGTCGCATGAGCAAAGCCTTCATAATAAGTCTCCTTCCACGCAGGTTCACCACCTGTTAGATTTGCTTCCATATGCAGCCCCTGTGGAGGAGACATCCCTGTAGAGACAAATGCAGAGGGGAAGGGCGGTGCTCAGAAATCAGCTGATGTTTCTGAAGAGGAGTGGTAGGGACAGTTTAGGGGTCACTCCCAGAGTTCACGCTGTATGAAAGGCACCGGGACAGCAAGAATGGTCCAAGTAAGGAGCAGATCTTTAAGTACTTTGCCCCCCCAAAAGAAAAACAAAACAATATAAGGCAGCTCACAAAATACAAAATGCACAATGTTAGAATAAATGAAGAAATAATGAGAAAAAGAAAATGACTGGAAAAGAAAGAAGAGAAAATCAAGAAAATGTAAAAATCCGGTGGCACCCGTGGCTCAGTGAGTAGGGTACCAGCCCCATATGCCAGAGGTGGCAGGTTCAAACCCAGCCCTGGCCAAAAACTGCAAAAAAACAAAAACAAAAACAAACAAACAAACAAAAAAAAGAAAAGAAAAAGTAAAAATCCAACAAAATGTCATTTATTCATATTTCAGCTTCCTACATTGGAAGAAAAGAAGGAAGGAAGAAAGGAAGGGAGGGAAGGGGAGATATTGAGGAATCACAGGGTCTATTGAGGTGACATACAGTTTTCATAAGCATCGTTAAAGTTCTCTCAACTACGCACAGGGTAGAAATCTCTTCTTTGGGTCCGTAAGAGGCCTATAAAGGCCGTGTAATGAACTATATGTTTAGCATTTATTCCACACAACAACAACAAAATCCACAGGGCTGCTATTTGTGTCATTCTTTGATGTTCATGAATGATAAACAGTTAAGTTACAAACTGGAATTAACATAAAGCCTTCATGCAAAGGGAACGAAAATAAGAATTTGACGTAGATCAATATTGGAGAGAGAAATGAGAGACAAAGCAGAGCTGAAATCCACAGTGACTAAAGAGGGACTAGCTGGAGGGGAACGAGGTAGGGGATCATTGCAAGGTTTCCCTCCGAAAAATGAGTGATGGAGACACCAGTAAGACAGACAAGGACTGCCATGGAAATGACCAAATTATTAGGAGAAAACTAGTCATCCAGCCAATATTCTATTATTAGGAGAAAACTAGTCATCCAGCCAACTAGTCATCAAGCCAATAGAATATTCAAGCATAGATGATCAAATCTACAGGCTCCCAGGGATATATATGCATTTGAAATTGGCAAAAGACTTTGCTGGAGAAGATGAGGATAAAAGTGTACCTCAGAGAGGAAATGAAATTAGACAGGATCTTCTGCAAGGGAGACTGGGGGAGACAAGGGACATAGGTTTGGGGACCCAGAGAAAGGCTGGGGAACCCCCGAAGAGAACAAAATACCCAAGGATTTACCTGATGATTTTCTTTCTAGAATTGTAAATAAAAACACAAACTAGATAGAAAGTAGAAATATGATGCATGTTACTGCACTTAGAAAGAAAGGCCTTCCTCACTCTACGAATACGTCTAGTTCATGTTTTCTTTCAGAACTTTTAAATTTTATTTCTCACACTTGGTGTTTTTTTTTAAGGGTCTGAAATTTATTTTTAATATGGTATGAAGTGAGGTTAGACTCTATATCTTTTTAACTGGAGAGCAATTTCCCAAAACTATTTGATATTTAGTGTGTTCTTTCCACTCACATCTCCATCATGTAAACTCATGGCCCACAGACACGCACTCACATGGGGGTATCTACACGCTGCCCCACCCCCCACTGGTCTAGCCAGGCACTGCTAGGACTGTTTGTTTATAAATTTGCTTATCTTTTTATATGTGGCTTAGCAAATCGCCCGATTCAGCAGGAAGCAGTTAGAGTGAGTCTTCGCCCCTTTTCCCTAAAGGCAGTTAGAGTTTCTACTCGGAGAGGGAGAATTGATGCAGGAAATTTGGCGCCCTAGCCAGCTCAGCGGAGCTGGCGGACCTGCCACCTCCTCTTTGGTGGTGTCAGTGCTGCGGCAGCCAGCTGAAGAGCCAGGCAAGGATGACAGGCAAGGAGGGGGACCTCCAACCCCCACCAGAGGCTCCAATAGCCAAAAAGGCCGGACAACTGCCAAGGAGATACCTGTGCCTTGGTGTCTCCTTCATTTTACACTTAGGACTAAAAGTGGAACCCCCGTTTCCTATGCCTAGGTCAATTTCTTATGAATTTCCTAGGCCTCATTTCCATGAAAGGACTGTATCCATTCATTGATACTTTCATTCACCTCGACCCCGGTGGAAGGGACTGTATTCATTTGTTTCCTGGCCAAGGAACCCATACACCTATATATACCCTGAGACTAAAGACCTAAAGGAGGAGACGGGGAAAGACCAGGAGAGAAACGGAGAGAGCTTCTCTCTCCCCACTTGAACTCTCTCCCTCTACCAGGAGCTTTAGTATTTTCTGTATTCTTTTCTGTAAATAAATTCTGTCTTACCACTGGGGGGTGGGGGGCAAAATAATGTAATGAAGAATAATAAAATACGTGTATTTATTTAAAATAAATAAATAAAATAGAAAAAAAAAAAACACGAACCATGTTCTCCTGGTCATGCATCTCCCGTTGACATGGTGCCACTGCTGGGGACCTGCGAGATGAGGCCCACAGAGATGCGGGAAGTGCAGGGCCAGGGAGGAGAAGCCCCAGGACGGCGCTCTGGGGCTGAAGGAAAGCAGGAGAGAGGACGGAGCCCTTTCCCCAAATGGCATCGTCCTCGCAAGATGCTCTTTAAGGAATTCTCATAAGACCCGAAAGTAAATAGAATAAATAGAAGCCGTTTGAAACATTGGAACTGGAGAATTTTTGTCTTATTCAGGACATGATTTAATGAATATAAAATGACCTTTCAACAATGAACCGAGAGGGCTCCAGCCTCTGTAGAAGAGAAGACGAGGAGCGCCGTGGTTCCTGGCGTGAGAAAGGCCCCAGCAAAGGCTTCCTCAGTGCCACACGACGCCTCAGGAAGGCCCTTCGTGTTAGATAATTGCACAACTTTCTACATCCCGATTACCCACTGAAAAGCTCAAACTTATGGCCCGCCCCTATGGCTCTTCGCACCAGAGCAGTAACACCTGATTGGCTGTTCTACCATCCCGACCCCTCCCCTAACCGAGACTATATCAGATGCCCTTGTCTCCTGTTCTCTCTCTCTCTCTCTCTTCTCTCCCATCCCCCGTGTGTGTCTCTTCTCCTCTCCTGTTCTCTCTCTCTCTCCCCCCCCTTCTCTCTCTCCTCTCTTCCTCCGTTTCTCTCTCTCTCTCCCCTCCTCCTTAATGCTGCTCTGCAGCTTCCCCCACCAATAAAGACCTTTCGTACAAGCCTTGGTGTTCTGTAAGTTTTGTGCCGGTCGAGTGCCCCCCCCTTTCACTTCGGATGCCCTTACTTTCGCTGAGAATTTAGCCGCCTCCCCACTGTGCAGTCTGCAGTCCGTGGGGTGCGGGGGTATCGCCAAGTCTGGGCCTGCTCGTTGCTGTCACCACCTTCTACAGCCCCATGTGGGCGTCCTGAGTGGTCTGTGCTGACAAGGGTCCATGATTACTATCGTCTGAATATTTATCAAGGCCAGTGTGGCCTCTCATGGACAGCAACAATTATCTGCTTAATTCTAGGGGTGTGTGGTCCCTAGCGCCAGACAATGGTGAGGCTTACGGTCAGTGGTCAACGTTCCCTGATGTTAGAAGTCACCTGTCTCTCTACATCTCTCTTTGCACTGAAAGTGTGGGGGACTGTTTCTTTCACCCAGTTTCAAGAATCCTGTAAGATAATAGATGACAAAGAGAACTCGTGTACACTACTGGTGGTGATGTAGAAGAGTGCTACTGAAAACCATGGGGAGTTTCCTCAAAAACTGAAAAAGAGAATTTTCACAGGTTTCAGTGGTGTGTGTATATATATATATTTAAACTTCAGCCTTGTAAGGGTCCAGCAGTAGTCCCACTTCTGGGTATCTTTTAAAAGAAAAAAAAAAGCAAAATCAGAATCTCAAAGAGATACCTGCACTCCCCATTTTTGCTGAAGCAATATTGAGAAAAACCAAGCCTAAATGTCCATGGATGGATAAGAAGTAAAAAAGACAAGGGGTGTGCGCGTGTCTGTGCACACGCACAATAGCACAATATGGAATATTATTCAGGCTTAAAAAGGAGGAAGGCCGCCACCTGCAACATGGACACAGCTGAGGACATTCTGCTGGGGAGGAAGCCCCGGAAGGACACATCTGCGTGACTCCACTTTCACGAGGCTCCTGTGACAGTCACGCAGATCCACGCAGGGGGCGGCCCACTGGTCGCCAGCGACTTGGGAGAAGGGAAGATGGGGAGCTGCTGTTAGGGGGCGCGTAGTTTCAGTTCTGCGTTCTACTGATCTGCTGTACATCATGTGTGGTTAACAGGGTTGTGCTACACACTTCAGCGTTTTAAGATTTAAAGGGCAGCCTGATGTTGTCTGTTCTTCCCACAGTAAGGACAACCTCAGAGGTCTGCAGCTCCGAGCTAGCTGGGCCTGGGAGGGGCCCTCCTCTCCTCACCAGCCCCTCAAACCCTCTTCCTCAAAATTGCTCAGTGCCCTTCTGGGCTTTACCTAGCCTGCCAGCAAGGACAGGGTCAGGGCAGGTGCGACTGACTAAGGGTGTGGCTGTTCAAAACTGAGCAGGAGCCAGTGCCAGACACTGTCATTGTAGAAACCCCTGCTGTTTATTCCAGTGGACCCTCCCCCAGGAATGAGGAGGTCTCGGGAACTGTCCTATGACTGGACTTCATCCCAGCGTTCAGCACTCTCATTCACTAGTTACAATTTAACCTGTTCAGAAATTTCTGGAGAAAATAAGTAGATGAGAAAATCAATAATAATGAACACTCTCCCATTCAGAAATATCATTAGGGATTGTTTTTCCTCATCCCATTGGTAACAGCAAATTTAAAAGACATCATTATAAACTCCATTGCCAAAGCCTAATGGATTAATAATCAAACAGGATCTTCAGATCAATAATTCTCAAATTGTTTTTTGTCATTCAGTAACTCCCATTGTGTACTTCAGACTGAACATGAGACTTCATTTTAAAAATGATTTGGAGTGATTTTTGTGCCTGTGAAAGATGCCAAATTGATGATTTTAAAAAATTGATAGTTTCAACCTAACACTGATAAGACAGCAAATGATCAGTTTGAGAGTTAGTTTCTTTCTTTTGTGTAAAGTGTCCTGGGCCCATCAAAACACCTCCAAATCCTTATTTAATTCATTTATGAATTCACTTATAATTTATTTACTTTCCACTACAAAATCGGTGAGTACTGTGTTCTATATTTTAGGATAGAAATGGGAAGAGATGACACAAATTTTGTTTTAAATAAGTCATTGCTTTTGCTGAGAGTTAAATATTAGTGATGCCTCTAGGGTTTACATGTTGCCAAAAGCCTGGCAGGCTGGGAAGGAGAAATGGGAACTAGGAAAGCACTGATTTCTCTTCATTTTAGCGGGACCCTCAGCTATTGCCCTGGGTTCACAATCGCAGGGACAGAAGGAGAGCTTGAACTGGCATTGAACATGACTTTTATGTATTACATTTGAATAGTGGTTTATATATATATATATACATATTAATTTCAGCCTTATAAAGAGAGTCAAGGGAAATATTTCTGGTTTAGGAACTGAAGGTCTTGAGAGAAAGTTGGGGTTTTTCACGTGATGAGCGCCAGCACCCTCAGAACCGCTGTGTTCACTCCCTGTTCCTATCTTGCACACGTGTGCAAACACACAGACAAGGAGCTGACGGTACGCGCCGAGCACACCAACAGCTCTGTGGGAAGGGTGGGGGTGGGGAGGCCAGCTGTGGCCCCTCCCTCGGAGAGAGGCAGGTAAATACTTGCTCTGCAAAGAACGCTGATCCATAAGCTCTTTCTCGGCTCTCACAGAGAGAACAGATACAACAGACCTTGATCAGAGGTGGAGAATGTCGCAGGGCATAGGTTTCTCTTGTCCTCTTTCTTCCCATGGCTGTAACTTTCTCCTCAGGAAGAGGCTGCTAGAGCCACGTCCCACCTGGGCCTAGTGCCCTGGCCTCCTCGCCGAGGGCTCCTCCCAGAGCAGGAGAGAACCCCTTTCCACCACGGCGGGGCTGGAGGCAGGTGTGACAGAGGGACTCACCTAGCATCCCTCTCTGGTTAGGTGTAGGGGCCAGAGATAGCACAAAGCTGTGGGAGCCTCCGTCCCGCGTCCCTCAGTCCCATGTGTGCCTCTAATCTCCTCCCCTAACCACAGAAAGCATGCTTTACCCAAAAGTGTCACTTTGCGGCTCAGAAACATTTACTGAAGTAGCACTGGGCACCAGGCACCGTTCTAACCTTCCTAATGCCGCAGCCCTTTAATACAGTTCCTGTGGGTCGTGACCCATAGGTTGAGAACCACTGCTGTAGACTGTTTGATGAAGGGTAGAATTAAAGTAAAACTAAAAAGGTAAAAGCTGATTTTAACAGAAAATCAATGTATTCTACCCCTAGGAGCGTCGAATGATGATGTATTTTTGCATTACTGTGAAGAAAAATATTTCATCTCACCATTCAGTTCAGAGCACGTTTATTGGCAGTCACTTATTTTCAGCATTCGTAAGCATCTTGAAAGATAGAAGCTGAAGGTGGCCTGCAGTAAAGATTGTCCTCACACATTGAGCCTGTTGATTATTTTCTACTGTGCCTCAAACTTGAATGAAGACCGAGACCTCACCAGCTCCACGCAGGGCCCTCTCTCCTGGACATGGCAGGGTCTCAGGTGTGATGCAGATCACTCTCACCCAGCAGGGGCAGCACCAATGTGTAGAGTGATATTCAAAGGTAGGCACCATGGTGGCCCGTCTGACTCTGCGGTGCCTTCTCAATCCGCATCAGCGATGTGAGCAGCGTCCTCACCACACAGCCCCAGCTGCTCCACTGTCCTGTCTCCTGTTCATGCCCCTGCTGTGTCCCTCCGCTTCTGTACCTGAGCCTGGGACCACTGGGGCCCCTTCTCTTCTACGGCACTTAGCAGTCACAGATGAGAGAGAATGTATCAGTGACTGACCCCAGCCTAAAAGCTGCCCCTGGGGCCTCCTCCGAAAGGCTGTCAGCAGCTTACAGATCAGTTTCAAATTGTAGAGAATACTCATGGCCTTTGAGACAACTGACATCCTTGAAGAGAATCATTTTTCTGTTCTACCCACCCAGCAGGACGCTGTCCATGGTACTGGACTAGCATCACCTGGGCGTGTGGCCTGGGCTCAGAAGACCTGTTTCAGGATGTAATACCATGGGGACAAGGATTGCCCTCAGGACTGGTGGAAAGAAGCATGGGCTTGGGAGGAGTCCTAAGAGGAGGGCAGGATGAGGGGGTGGCAGGGCTGAGATGAGTACCGAGGGGACTGTCCAGCCAAGTGTAGTCAGAGAGCCAAGAATCCCAGTTCAGCAAACCCCAGAGCCCAGGAGCAGGGGTTAAGGGTGGCACATGCGGGAGTTCAGGCAGGTAGATTTCCCATCTGCAATGATTATCCACTGATAATAAAATTCTCAGTCACCACGCAGGAGTCTGGGGGTAGGCCCCCACCCTCCAGCAGGTAGATAAGCACCATCCGAAGTTGAGCGCGTGTCCAGATTGGGGTGACTGATTGCTCCTGTGAAATGAGTCCCGTCTTCCATGAGGTTGCTGACCACATTCTGAGGTCAAGACTTCAGGAATCCTGGAGGTGGTGTGAACAAAGGACGCAGGACACAAGGAAAAGGGGCAGGTGCAGGCGTGCGTCCTCTCTCAGACGCTGCACAGCGGGTCTCTGCTAGGGTGTCCATTCTTTCATATTTTCAGAAAACCTTTTACAGGGTCCTCCCCGAGTGTCCCTGCACAGCTCGCACCGTGGGCTCCCCGGCTCTATCTGCATTTGTATCTTGAGGCTGCCAAGCACAGGGGAGGCAGGCAGGTGCCAGAAGTCAGCAGAAAACAGCTGAGATGAATTATGCACGAGGCAGAAGGAGCAGATGGAAATGGATGGTGGGAGAGTCTGAAGGAGAAGGAGCCTCTCCACGCATCTCACTATTTGTATCACAGGTTACCGAGTTTCCTGCTAGTGTCGAAAATAAGTCACTGCCAGTTTGCTCTGTTTTGAAGAAAGAAACATGGTTAGAATGGTTTCACTTAGAAGCCCAAGAATGAAACTGTGGAATGTTAAGTCTTACCATTTGTCAACTAGAGTAGTCTATAAGAGTTGGATTCAGAAATGATTTTTTTTTTAAAAAGAAAAGCTGGAGTGAAAGAGAAGCACTTTTGCTGGCAAGGTTAGCCGTAGGATTACACGTCACTGGGGAAGAAGGGAGCTTCTGCAAGCAGTTTGTGTATTGTTGTGCATTTGGCCATGATTTGTTCCTGACTACAGTGATACAGAACATTTGGATAGCACTGCACTGGTGGCCAAGGAGTTTCCTGCACTACGGGAAACGTTAGGCATTCTTATTGGGGTTTAAAACATGTCTACTCAAAATCCATAGGTTGGAGTCTTGACCCCCAGACCTCAGATTATATCCTTCTTTGGAGATAGGGTCTTTCCAGAGGTGACGAAGTTAAAATGAGGCCATTAGGATGCACCCGACTCCGATTTGACTGGTGACCTTACAGAGAGACCATTTGGACATAGATGGGCACAGAGAGGAAGCCACATGGGAAGAAGCAGCGATGATCCATTTTCTGCAAGCCCAGAATGCCCAAGACCACAGCAGGCCTGCAGAAGCCAGCTGTGCTCTCTCCCAGCCACAGAGGGGGCCACCCCTGCAGACCTGGCCTTGGACTCCATGTCATTGATCTCCAGGAGCACGAGATGAGAACATTTCTGCCGGCTGAGCCTAGGATGCTAACGCTTCAGGAAAAGTGCAAAGGGTGCGAAGCAGGACTCGCCTGTGGACCAGTTGTGATGATGACCAGAAATCACAGAGAGTTGGGAAGACTGTCCTGGGGCCACTCTGGAAAAGCCGCAGAGGAGTCCAGCTGAATCTCTAATGGCGTGTGGGGTTGGTCAGGGAGGAGGAAGGAGAGCAGAGGGGGATAATGTGTTTAACTCTTACTACTTAGTCAACATTCAGGGCACGTTGTGGGTGGCTGGGGTGTGCCAAGTGCCCTGGGGGGTGTGAAGCAGTGAATTAAATTGGAATAACTAGCCATTGTAGCCTTCCAAAAAGAAGGAAGTCCAGACAGAAAATAATAAACAAAGGTGACAATTTAAAAACAAATCTCCTCTAAAGGTGGTTTTGGGGGATGAAGCAGCCTGGTGCTTGGCCCCTCGTTGTATGAGCCAGCCTGAGGCGACCTCTCTCTTGATATCTTAGATGAGACAGGTGATCATATTTCTGTAACAATAAAACGCTGCCATCTCTGAGCTGGGTGTCTCACAGAAAATCATAAAGACAATTTTTGACCTTTAGCATCTGTCTCTATTTTTATTTTTATTTTTTTTTTTTGAGACAGAACCTCAAGCTGTTGCCCTGGGTAGAGTGCTGTGGCATCACAGCTCACAGCAACCTCCAATTCCTGGGCTCAAGCGAGTCTCTTGCCTCCGCCTCCCAAGTAGCTGGGACCACAGGCGCCAGCCACAA
>CAUYON010178037.1:0-40615 GCA_963573935.1 Arctocebus calabarensis | reverse complement strand
GCCTACAAGCACATGAAAAAATGCTCATCATCCTTAATCATCAGAGAAATGCAAATCAAAACTACCTTGAGATATCATCTAACTCCAGTAAAATTACCCCACATAACAAAATCCCAAAACCAGAGATGTTGGCATGGATGCGGAGAAAAGGGAACACTTCTACATTGCTGGTGGGAATGCAAACTAATATATTCCTTTTGGAAGTATGTTTGGAGAATACTTAGAGATCTAAAAATAGATCTGCCATTTGATCCTATAATTCCTTTACTAGTATATACCCAGAAGACCAAAAATCACATCACAATAAAAATATCTGTACCAGAAAGTTTAGTGCAGCCCAATTCATAATTGCTAAGTCATGGAAGAAGCCCAAGTGCCCATCGACCCACGAATGGATTAATAAATTATGGTACATGTATACCATGGAATACTATGCAGCATTAAAGAAAGATGAAGACTTTACCTCTTTCACATTTACATGGATGGAGCTAGAACATATTCTTCTTAGCAAAGCATCTCAAGAATGGAAGAAAAAATATCCAATGTACTCAGCTCTACTATGAAGCTAATCTATAGCTTTCATATGAAGGGTAAAACCCAGTTATAGCACAAGAAATGGGGAAAGGGGCGAGGGAGGGGAGGGGAGAGGGGAGGCTGAGTGGAGGGAGGGTGACTGGTGGCATCACACTTATGCTGCATCTTACAAGGGTACAAGTGAAAATTACTAAATGTAGAATATAAATGTTTTCATATAGTGATTAAAAGGCCATGAAGGCTATGTTAAATAGTTCAATGAAAATATTTCAGATTGTATATAAAGTCCGCACATTGTGCCCCATGATTGCACCAATGTACACAATTATGATTTAATAAAAATTAAAAATAAATAAATAAAAATGGTGGGAAAACCTTCACCAAAAGAAATATACAATATGAATAGGCCTAAATCTATTAAAAATATTGATCAAGCTCGGCGCCTGTGGCTCAAGCAGCTAAGGCACCAGCCACATACTCCTGAGCTGGCGGGTTTGAATCCAGCCCAGGCCTGCCAAACAACAATGACAGCTGCAACCAAAACATAGCCGGGTGCTGTGGCAGGAGACTATAGTCCCAGCTACTTGGGAGGCAGAGGCACGAGAATTGCTTTAGCCCAGGAGTTGGAGATTGCTGTGAGCTGTGATGCCACAGCACTCTACCCAGGCAACAGCTTGAGGCTCTGTCTCAAAAAAAAAAAAAAAAAACTTAAAAATAAAATAAAGACATTGATCAATAATTATTAAACTTCTAAACCATTAAACACCAAACACAAATGAGTTCAGTATTGAATTCCATAACACATTTAAGAAAGAAATTATACAAATTCCCCATAATTTCTTTTAGATGCTACAAGTAAAGGGAATACTTTATAATTCATTCTATGAGACTAGGAGCACCCAAATGCCAAAACCAAACAAAGATATACCTCTCATAAACAGAAATAGAAAAATCCCCAACAAAATATTAGCAAATTAAGTTCAACATTGTATAAATATAGTACACACTGTGACCAAGTAGATTTAATCTCAGACATGCAAGTCTGGTTTAACATTCACAAATCAATTAATGTAATTCATCACATCAATAGGCTAAAGAAGAAAAATTACATAATCATATCAATAGATACAGAAAAAGCATTTGACACAATCAAACGCCATTCATGATAAAAACTTTGAGCGAACTAGGAATAGAAGAAAATTTCCTCAACTTGAGAAAAAATGTCTCAAAAAATCCTACAGCTAACCTTAGGCTAATGGCGAGCAACTCTAAGATTTCCTGCTAAGGTCAGGAATAAGGCAAGGATGTCCACTCTCATCATTCCTTTTCAATATTGCACTGGAAGTCATAGCTAATGCGATAAGACAACAAAAGGATATAAAATGTATACTGGCTAGAAGGAAGAAATACAGCTGCCTTCGTACACAGATGACATGATTATTTATGTAGAAAACCTGAAAATATCAATAACAACAACAAAAACCCTCCTGGAATTAATAAACAATTATAGCAAGGTTACAGGATACAAGATTAGTAGACAAAAGTCAATGACTGTCCTACATACCAGCAATTAACAAGTTCAATTTTATTAATTTATTCATTTATTTATTTATTTTATGAGACAGAGTCTAACTAGGCCACCCTCAGTAGAGTGCTATGGCATCACAGCTCACAGAAACCTCAAATTCTTGGGTTTAATCAATTCTCTTGCCTCAGCCTCTTGAGTAACTGGGACTACAGACACCCACCACAGCACCCAGCTATTTCTTTGTTGCAGCCGTCGTTGTTTTAGCTGGCCTGGGCCAGGTTCGAACCTGCCAGCCTGGGTGTATGTGGCTGGCGCCCTACACACTGGGTTACAGGAGCCACCAACAAGTTCAATTTTAATTTAAAAATACATTACCACTTATATCAGCATCCCCCAAAATGAAATACTTGAATATAAGTATAACAAAATATGTATAATATCTATATGAGGAAAACTACAAAAGTCTGACCAAAGTAAAACTAAATAAATGGAGAGTGATTTAAAGTAAAACTAAATAAATGGAGAGTGATTTCATGTTCACATATAGGAAGACTCAGTATTATCAAGATGTCACTTTTCCCAACTTAATATATAGGTTTAAGTCAATTCTAAACAAAAGCCCAGCAAGTTCTTTTAAGGATATCAAACTGATTCTAAAGTTTGTATGAAGGACAGGAGGAGTGGTTCACACCTGTAATCCTAGCACTGGGAGGCCAAGGCAGGTGAATTGTCTGAGCTCAAGAAAAAAAAGCTAAATAAAGCTAAAGTAACCAGGAAATTGTGGTATCAACAAAAGAACAGATAAGTAGATCAATGGAATAGAATAGAGAGCCCAGGAATAGACAGACCCACATACATACAGTTAAGTCATTTTTCGACATTGAAGCAATAGCAATACAATGGAGCAATAAATGGTACTGAAACAATTAGATATCCATGTGTAAAAAAAAAAGTAAATCTAGGTGCAGACCTTACATTCATTACAAGAAAAAATTTAAAATGGACTGTAGAGTGAAACACACAAGTATAAAAATCTTAAAAGATAACATTGGAAAAACTGAGCAAATGACCTTGGGTATGGCCCTGATGGTTTTAAGATACAACATCAAAAATACAACCCATGAAAGAAATAATTAACAAGCTAGACTTCATTAAAATTAAAAACTCCTGCTCTGTGATTGACAATGTCAAGAGAATGAGATGACAAGCACAGATCAGGAGAAAATATTTGCAACAGATACATTTGATAAAGAACTGTTATCCAAAATATACAATGAACTCTCAAAACTCAAGCATAAGAAAATGAATAATCCAAATTAAAAAACTGGATAAAAGTATGAAAAAGAGAATAAAATCCTGTTATTCTTGGCAATGCAGATAAGCTTGGAAGACACCACATTAAGTGAAATAAGCCAGGAATGGAAAGTGAAATACCACGTATTCTTACTCATATATGGAAACTAAAGAGGTTAGTCTCAGAAGTAAAGAATAGAAGTTACCATCAGTAGAAAAACAGGAGAAGGGGAAAATAGGGAGAGATTTGTTAAAGGACACAAAATTACAGCTAGCAGGATGAAAAAGTTGTAATGTTACAGTTCTAGTCTAGGATGACTACAGCTAACAATAATAAATTTACAAACATCTACAAGAGAGGATATTGAATGTTCCCAACACACAAAAAAAAATGGTAAATATTTGAGGTGATGGATACACTAATTACCCTGATTTGATGACTACGCATTGTATGTATTAGAACATCACTATGTACTCAATAAATATTATAATTATTATGTAACAGTTAAAAATAAATAAAAATTTCTTAAATGGGCAAGATTCCTAAACAGACACCTCAGCCAAGAAAACAGGGAATTTAAACTTAAATTGCACATGAACTTTATGGCCACCCTGTATATACAAATGTCAAGAAAGCATATAAAAATTGTGCAACATCTTATGCTAGTAGTGAATTGTACACTAAAACAACAATGAGCTACCACTATAAACTATTAAAATGGCCAAACTCTAAAAAATTGACAGTGAGGTCCTCATTCTCATAGTCTCTCTGTGGCCTCAAAATGGGAACTCTACCTTCACCCTCATCTCAACAAGATGGGAGCTCTACCTCCACCCTTGTCTCAACAAGATGGAAACCCTACCTCCACCCTCATCTCAACAAGATGGGAGCTCTACCTCCACCCTTGTCTCAACAAGATGGGAGCTCTACCTCCACCCTTGTCTCAACCAGATGGGAGTTCTACCTCCACCCTAGTCTCAACCAGATGGGAGTTCTACCTCCACCTTCATCTCAACCTTTCCATCCAAAAGAACAATAAAGAAGTGACAGGAAAAAGACCAGGCCCTGTTATTAGGCAAAAGAAACTTTTCCAGCAATCACCAACAGACTTCTGCTTTCTATTCCTTGGTCAGAACTGTGTCAGAAAACCATTTCTGACTGCCAAAATGCTACTGTTTTAGCTGGGCACATTAGATCTTTCTAGTAAAAAAAAAATAAAAAAATAAAGGAGGAAAACTATTGTGTAGATAGCCAGCAGCATCTGCCACATAAAGATTAAATAAATGCAAGTTATTTTATTTATAAACAAGCATAACTAAGATTAGACATATGCATAATACCTGAAAACATACATATTTACATTTTGTCCCAAAGCTCTTGAGTTGAATGTTCCCATGCAATCTTAGATTGCTTAGGATAATTGTAAAATCACCAATAATGATGATAGCTATGGCTTCCCATATAATTGTTATGTGGGAAGTAGGCTAGCTATTTCTAACTGTGGGTATGTCCAGGCACCAAAATATTTTTGCATACTATTATATTTGATCCTCATAATATACCTGTAGGCAGCTATTATTATTTATACCTGCTATACTGGTGTGGAATGGTAAGTTGCAAGAGATAATAACTTACCCCAATTTATATAGCAGTAAATGGGATAGAATTTAGATTTAAGTCTAACTTACTTCAAAAATCTTTTTTCTAAAATTTTTCCTTATAAAAACACTTCCTTTCCTTCCTAACAGAATGCATGTACTATTCCTTAACAAAATGAGGTTAACCATCCTTACCCCCTTAGCAGTTTTTTTGCCTAAATATTTCTCTCAGGTAGAATACATTTCTCATTAAAATAAAGTCCATAGTTCATCCTCGCTGTCTGAACACAGTTCCGGAGCGGGTTTAAGACATGTTTCTTTTTCCTTCCCCCCAAACAAAAGGTCTTTGAGACATAGAAATGCCAGTCTCCTCTTAGTTCTTGCCCTTAGCCAATGGCTACACTGGTCCTACCAGAGACACTAAATTCTCAGGAATGCATGTTAGCAATATTTTGTAGAAACAGTATAGATCTTCTTTTCAACACTCCCAGATCTTAGAAGAATGTGGGAAAGTGGTATGTGGGAGTATAGAGTCCCTGCAGTTCATTTTTGAGAAGACAAATTGCTTTCTCACAGAAGAAGAAAGATTACCAGAAAACAGCATTTGCTGCTAAACATACTGCATTGTTAGGATGGTTAAAAAGAAACTGGTCTGCCACTGAGAGAGCAAAATGCATGGGAGAAATAATAGGCCACAGCCTGTCAATGGTGCTATGACTATTTCCTTGCTCCAAAAGCAACGACAAACCCGTGAACTAATAGATCTTAAAGAACTGAACAGACCAATATACATATATCGATGGTAAGAAATACATGAAAAAAGGAAAAAGGGCCAGAGTTTCAACCTTGTTTTTCTTCTCCATGGCCAGTTTTTCCTAAAGCATCCTTACAAAGGATGGTTTATACCTACTTAGGAAATGAGGTGGCCAGGTCAAATGATATGGTTCTAATGGGCAGATCATTAAAATAGAAGGATGATAACTTTTTTGCACCAGGTCTCCCATATATTTTCCACAGAGACTCAGTTAATAACTGTGAGTTATATTCCCAAAGCAGAGGGTCTTTTTGATAGTCAAACTAGATTAACGAAAGACCAGACTGGGAATCTTCTGCATTGACATCTCCACATGTATTTCTCATGAGAGTCTAGGGAAGTTGTGGTAGGTACCGCACATTCTTCCTCCCAACACTCACCCAAGGACTTACCTGATACATATCTTCTTGCACTAAAATAGCTGGTATCTGCATCCCTCGGATTCTCCTATAGACATACAGTAGAGACCTGTAATCCATAACCAAACTGGGAGGTGGAAGCTACCTGGGGAGATCAGACCTTCTGGCATGAAGAGGCATTTGGATCTTCTTGGGCAACTGTGGCACGGGTTCTCCTCTCGATCCCTAAATCATGCATGCCATGTAGCAGGCAACAGCAACAGGACAGTTTTCATTAAGACAATTCCATCGTGATTCAGAGTTTCTATACACTATGTTGTTCCTGACTATGTGATATCCTAATTTAGCTCCCTGATCCTCTTAGAAATTTTATAGACTACTGAATCAGCTATGAGTAATAACTTTATACTTAAAATATCTAGAGTAGACTCTGTGGTCTGCAACTAATATTTCTGGACCATATAGGTTACTCATTCTCTCTCAAGTAATACCAAGCTTCCTTAATTGGCAAAGGGAGCCTTCAGGAAGACTTTTGCTGTCTCACTTGAAGACCTTGTAATGTTTTTTTTAAAAGCATTGTCAATTCTTTTTATTCTTTACCTGTCATCTTCTTGTTACCTACAAATCTGTAACAAAAGTCAGATCCCAGCATGCATAAGAAGGTCTGTTATAAACTCAGAGGGAAATCCTTATGTGATAATAGATTTGAGAGATTATATACCTTTATGCCAATATAATCCTCAGGATATGCTTGGAAATAGATTCTGAGGGTAATAAACAGGGTTGAGGGGGGAAAATAATTTAAGCTCAGGCTGATATTTTTAAATGGATGTGTGTATCAAATTCTGCTTTCACAGTAGTCTGGGAAGTTCCCAGTGGCTCTGACTCCTCAACTAATTGAAAAAATTCAGCTTTAATACAGCTAAATTAAACTGAAATCCCAGAAATTCCTTGGTAAAATGTAGATGAAGGAATTGAAAGTTTGAGGATATAAGAATATTAAAACAGATGTATGAGCTGGGCCCACTCAGCCACTAGTGAGGAAAACATTGGGATTTTTTTAAACGTGCCCTAGAATCTGTCATCGGTAGGCCAGAAATGAAGATAGGAGAGGTTGTTGTTGAAACATATTTTGTAATTTCAGTGGGAATAATGAGATCCTGGAGCAGCAGAAGCCAAGTGACATCATGTTAACCATAAGAAACAAAATAAGAGTGGTTACTACAATAGACAGCAAACCTTAAGTGGGAATAAGAATGATTTGATCTGCAAGGATCTTTGTTTGACTATGACTTACAAATCTTGTGATCCTTTTAGATAAAAACATGATTAGAAACACACTAATTTTAACTGATCAGTATAACAGAGAAAACTCTAGGTCTAGCAGCAAGTATTAGAGCGAGTGCACCAACCAATTCCATACTTGAGCAGGTTTAGGAATGACTCTGAATTAGGGCTCATGAGTTCGGATGTCCTTCAGTCAAGAGGAAGATGGTTGGTTCTCTTGGTACTCCTGGAGAAGGACCCTCATTGGTGCCTGGGCTATGGCAATTATCAGAGTAACCATGCACTGAAGAAAAGGAACTGCTTGAACCCTTTGAGAAATGAGCAATGCTAATACTGATTTCTGGGGGTCCTGGACACCATTGTCATCTACTCAACACAGTGGAAGTGTATGTGGATCAGGTGATAATAGTTTTCTACTGAGACCTATCACAGTTGACTCAGAGGATCTCTTTCTCTCTTTTCTTGCTCTCTTTTCTTTCTTTCTTTCTTTCTTTCTTTCTTTCTTTCTTTCTTTCTTTCTTTCTTTCTTTCTTTCTTTCTTTCTTTCTTTCTTTCTATAAACCTTTTGCACTCCTAAAAAGCAACATGTTTTTGTTGTTATTTGTTGTTTTGTTTTTTAGAGATGGGGTCTCATTCCGTCAGGCTAGAGTGCAGTGGTGCAATCATAGGTCACTGCAGTATTGAATACCTAGGTTCAAGTGATCCTCCTATCTCAGCCTCCCGAGTAGCTGGGACTACGGAAATGTACCTTCACTCCTGATTTCATAGTCCTTAAATCCATGGTCCCTGAATTTAAAAACGAAATAGAGGGGAGGAGGGAGGGGTTGAGGGGTTATGGTATATGACGTACCTCTTGGGGGGTGAGAGGCAATTACAAGAGGGAATTTACCTAACAAATGCAATCAGGGTAAACTAATTTTTTGTACCCTCATTGAATACCAAACAATTTTTAAAAAACTGAAATAAATATACATGGAAACTGATACAAACCACACCTTATTGAATTCTTGACCCATACAGTAAAGAGTTTAAAAATAATAAACTTCAAAATATCATATCTACCTAGTATTCTAGGAGGCAGAGATGGGAGGATTGCTTGAGGCTAGGAATTTAGGACCATCCTGAATAAGAGCAAGACCTTTACCTGGGTGTGGTGGCACATGCCTCTAGTTCTAGCTACTTGGGAGGCTGAAGCAGAAGGATCAACTCTGAGCCCAGGAGTCTGAGTTTGCAGTGAGTTATGATGATGCCACTGCACTCTACCCCAGACAATAGACCAAGACCTTTTCTAAAAAAAAAAAAAAAAAAGGAAGAAAGAAAGAAAGACAGAAGGAAGGAAGGAAAAGAAAGAAAGAAAATCTATAAAAGAATTGGTAAACAAGATGGTGATACCAGTAAAATCTCCATTACTTAGCTGGGTGTTGGGGTGGGCACCTTTAGTCCCAGCTACTCAGGAATCTGAGGCAAGAGAATCGCCTAAACCCAGGAGTTGGAGGTTGCTGTGAGCTGTGTGACACCACAGCACTCTACCCGGGGTGATAAAGTGAGACTATGTCTCTACAAAAAAAAAAAAAAACTCCATTTCTCTTGTTTGTTTAACTTTTATAGAAAATAGTTATTTTTTGGTGAATAAGAGTGTTATTATCATAAACTTAATCAGACTTAATTGCAATTGCTGCTGTTGTTTCCACTTTAGACTATTTATTGGAATGTTCACACAGCACTTGGCATACAATATACAGCTATTTGTCAGGGAAATACTTTTTTTTATTTCATTATGAAACCCCAGAAACAGTTTCGTTTCCCCTAGTAGGGTGAGCAGATTACCTACATTCTGTTGCCACAGGAATCTATCTAATCTCCAGCTCTTCACTACCGTTTATTCTGCAGAGATTTTGTCTTACTATTTAAGAGGACATCATGCAGGTCCCTACTTGAATAACATGATGGTGACAGGACCTTGTAAATGGGAAAGTAGCAGGTACTTTAGCTATCATGCTAAGACACATACATGTAGAGGGTTGGAGACAACTTTCATGGATATTCAGATACCTGCCAACTCAGTGAAGTGTCTGGCAGGACTCCTGCTTTGAGACAATTGGTAGGTGAACACACCACATGTTGGCATGTTGCTTGTTTTCTGCAACAACTGACTGAGCAGTTTGTAAGGCTGCCAGCTTGCACAGGGGCCATAGCCAGAGAAGGCTCCCAGCTCTGCAGGGCAGACAATTATGCCAATTGGCCTTCATGATCCAGCAAATTCAATGTTGTTTAAGATGTTCGTCACTGTTCATGATGTTATATGGTCATTGTGGCAAGTCTAAATAGGAGAATCTCAGCGAAAACAAGGAATTTAGAAAACAACTATAATCTCTTTGGCATTCATACTTCTTCAAAAATAGTTTCTGGCTTGCTCCTGGGCCCTTAAAACAACCATAATCTCTTTAGCAATCATACTTCTCCTTCAAAAATAGTTTCTGGCTTGCTCCTGGACCCTTGAAAGATGGACAATGGGACACTAAGTCACCATGAGATCTGATAAACTGGGATAAACACCCACAAACTCCCCTGTGCCCAGCAGCACCTCATAGTCAATGAAGTTTTATATTTTCATATCAAGCTTAAGTCCTGAAAGCACAAATAAAGCTGCACGAGCATGTGTGCCTCCTTCTGCTGTCCTGCTACGTGTATGACCTGTGGCAAGCTGCCTTTTAGAAGTTGATTAAAGAGTGGGAAAATATTAGCTTGGCTTATAAGACATCTCATTCGATCTCCTGGCACATTACCTACTGCAAAATGACAACCTTAATCAGGACTGACTACAAAGACTAGCAAGAGGAAGGGCTGGAGATCTACAATATGTCCCACAGGGAGTGGCCAATGGTTGATCTGGGCAGTCATGGACTTCGATTTATGACAAGGTGTCAGGGAGCAAGTATGTCTGTGAACTTTGAAGAATGAACAAAGTAGTAACCTATTTGCATACCAATCCTCATCCAAAGTCCCCCCTCTCAGTGGTTATCAATAATTATAAGAAGAAGATGACCCCTATGGGTATCAATCACCACCTTATCCAGACATTTAAGGACTTCTCAGTAGACTCATCTATCAAGTTACAACATGGCAATACTGAAAGATGCACTGGCAGAATGGCACCAAGACTTATCTGCTAATGTCACTAAAGATTACCCAAACCTCCAACCACAAAAACCAACTCCAAGCACCACATCACTGAGAGATCAGCCAGCCACCTGGCTGGGAGGAGGAAGTAATTTTTCCTGTCTGGAACAGACATTTATCCTGAATATGAATTTGCTTTTCCTGCCAGCCAGACTTACGCCAACATCCTTGGACTCCCCATTAAAACAAACCACAAAATATCACTTCTAACTAATGAATTCATTTTTATAGGGAAGGAACTAAAGCAAATGGTCCCACTCACCAGAAGACATTGATCTTATGATGTCTCCATCAATCAAAAGCAGCTGACTTTATTGAAGAGTAGAATTGCCTATTAGAGACTCATAATCTTTGCTGGGAGTTTGGGTTGCTGTTCTAGAGATGTTTTGTGAACAAGTAAACAATATAGAATGCTGTTTATCCACAGTCAAAATATATGGGTCCAAGACAGCATTAGTTTTCTAAGGGCTGCCGTAAGTTCCACAGACCAAGTGACTTACACAATAGAAATTTATTTTCTCACAATTCTGGAGGCTAGAAGTTCAAGGTCAAAGTGTTATCAGGGTTGGTTCTCCTGGGGGTTGTGAGGGAAGGATCTGTATCAGGACTCTCATTGGCTTATAGATCATCTTTTCTCTGATTGACCTCATTTTAACTTGATTACCTCTGTAAAAGTTCTATTTCCTAATAAGGCACATTCCGAGGCACTGAAGTTTAGGACTTGCACATATGAATTTGAGGAGGACACAATTCAGACATAGCAAAGACTAAGGGGGTGGAAGTTGTAATAGCATTTCTCAGCGTTACCACAAATAAACCGTTGTCACATCTTTTGTTTCCCATCCTTCCGGGGCTTTGTTTAGAAGTCTTAGCGCCAAAGGGAAAAGGGATAACTTTAACTGACAAGATAACAGTTCCATAGATCTAGAAGGTTAGAAATTTACCTGATCCTTTTGAGCCCCTTAAACTCCCAAATATGTCAGTGAAAAGGGCTGAGGGAATCTTTGTAGGTTGAAGTGGCTGATCCTAATAAGCAAGAGAAAAAAGGTTGTGAGCTTCACAGTTCAAGCCAAAACATACACTAGTGATTCTCCCCTTGTGCTGCCGTGACCAATGGTAATGGGCAGTGACCAACTCGAGCACCTTCATGAAGGAAAACGACCAAGGCTCAGACTCACAGAAACAAAATTATGTCACCTCTGGGGTGTTATTATACCCTGACTAGAGGTAAGGGAAACATGGAACTCAGAGTGAGAAATAGTGTGGAAATGATGAGTGCAGGATATATATACTCATATTTCTTTCTGGCTCAAATGTATTAACTAATCTTTTCATTTTAAAAAATTTCCCTGCCCTCTATTATTGCATATATGGTGCATTAAGGATAATTAGCATAACAATTTGGCTGTGGGATAATAGACAGAACTATGATGATATAGAAAAGGGGTCAGCTAACTTTCTCTGTAAAGGGCCCAGCTGTGAACATTTTAGGCTTTGTGGGTCACGGGGTAACTGCAGCTGCTCCTCAATCCTGCCACCAGGGCACACAGCAGGCGAAGACGATATGCGAGCAAATTAGCACAGTGTGTTCAATACAACTCTATTTTTCAAAAATGAGCGGTAGGCTGAATTCAGCCTGAAAGCTGCATTTTACCAACTCCTACAACAGAGGATAAGTGTCCATCGAGCTGTCGACAGTGATTGATGAGGCTTTGAACCTCCCCTTTGGGAAGAAGGGAAGGATAGTTGTATTTTGTTTTGCAGGAAAATGGGGAGGGGAGCACCATTGTTGTTTTGAAGTTCAACTATAGGTCTTTGCGGAATCAAAGGGGTAGTCTATGGAAGGTATGACAAACCGACTCAACTCCTGAGCCAGATCCCTCTTGCCATGCTTCCCTGTGCACTAGACACTGAAAGCTAAACCCTCATTTCCAAGAATCCCTTTCAGTTGTGGTTTTACTCGTGACCTGAGTTCCATCAAGAAGACACACTCATATGAGACCTATAAACAGAAGTGATGAAAAGGGAGGACAGAAATATTCAAGGACATCAGCTACTCGGGCAAGCACAATGGCAGGAGTGTTTAGCCCTCTGAGTGTAGAGATGGTCACGCTCTTACTGAGTTGGGCAGAAAGCGGCACTGGAGGGAAATCACACTAGGAGAGTTTTCAGCAGGATTGTGGGGAGGGGAGGTGTCCCCAGCTTGCATGGTTTCCTATCAGCATCCAGGGCTGGTTCATCGCCCTCCAGAAGAGTAGAACACTAACAAATTCTATCTTCATTATGTAAAGGTCTTTCTTTCCAAAAACAGACTCTGTTTTAATAATAATTTTTTTTCTTTTTTAGGGAAACAGTCTCACTGTGTTGCCCTGGGAATCATCATAGCTCACAGCAACCTCAGTCTCTTGGGCTCAGATGATCCTGTGCCTAAGCCTCTTGAGTGGCTGAGGCTACAAGTGCTCACTATGATGCCTGGCTCATTTTTCTATTTTTAACAGAGACAGGGTCTTATTCTTACTCAGGCTGCTCTTGAACTCCTGAGCTCAAGCAATCCACCTGACTCAGCCTGCTAGGATTGTAGGTGTGAACCATCACACCGGGCCTGTTTTAACAATTTTGATTACTGAACAACTAGTTAAATGCCTAGCATAGGGTCAGTATATGTTATTGTAAAGCAAATTGTAATTAGTGCCTTAATATTATGCAAAATAGGAGGATTATTACTTGAAACATTTATGACTACAGAATGTTACAATGGTTATAATAATCGTAATGTTCCCAACACAAAGAAAAGATAAATATTTGAGGTGATATACATGTCAATTATCCTGATTGGATCAGTACACATGGGCGTAGAGGTATTAAAATAGCACATGTACTCTAAAAGTATGAACAACTATTATATATCCATAAAAAAGAAGAATAGCATCTTTAACAAAAAAAATGGAAGGGCTAGATTTCATGGGGTAAAACATTCACAAAGTAGATATAGTTTATAATCTTTCCATTGCCCATAAAATAGGTATCATGAAAAAAAACCAAGGAATGGAATTGATTAAGGAACTAGCAATAGGCATTGAGTGAAATGTCATTTCTAGAATGGATCATTGTCCCTAATGCCTCAGGTTTTGCACAGTTCTTCCCTCCACTAGAATGTTCTATGTGCTGTTTCAACTAATTACTATTTATTCATCCCTCAGCTCTCAGCCTACACATTCCTCACCCAGAAAATCCTTTCCCAACACCAATCAGATCAGGTTCTCTCATTGCCTACATGTTTTCTTCTCAGCACACATCACACTTTTCAACTCATCATTGTGTGGCCATTAGATTTTTCTGTCTCCTCTACAAACTTACGGTTTTACTCAGGCTACATAGATTTGTCTCTTCATATCCCCATGCCCAGCACAGACACTAGCACATACTAGGTACTCAGGAAGTATTTCTTAAAAAGAATAAATGAATGAATGAGTGACTATAATGTATTTGTGCTAAGAAGCCAAGAGTCGCCCTAAGCACTTTGCCTTATCACATTAAATCCTCACACCACGTCTATGTTTTACATCCTATTATTATTTCCATCTTTCACATAAGAAAGTTATAGAGCAGAAATAGAACAACTTGTAAAGGCTCACATACGTAAGGGGTGGCAGAGCCGAGATCCAAATCTGGGATCTGTTATCAGATAGATTGTTATTACCCTTCGTATAAAAGTACAGATTAAAATGCCATCACTACAGGACAGGCAAACGCAGGGGGCGGAAGTGCAACCTCAGGGTGGATTTCACACTCTCTTCACACGTTTGCGTAGGAAGCAAAAGCTGGGGATTTTATCAGATTTTGCCCTGTAAGAGCTTTAGAAAGAGCTCAGCAAATCCTACTGACATTGACTTTCATAACACCATAATTTAAAATTGTGGTCATTTTAGGTTTTTGCAAAGTCCCTAACCAAAAAAGTCACTAAAGTCATTTTTAAAAGTCACTTAAAAACCCTATAAATAGGTAAGCAAATTATCTTCCATATAATTTCACTATCCTGGGAAAATTTGTCATAAATTTCATTATTACTCTGCTTGCAAATAGACTTTTGTGTGTGAATATATATATACATATATACTCAGATATAATTTACAGAAATGCAAAAATGTGGAGCTTTTTTTTTCTCTTTTCTTTTTGCAAACCTTAGCATTTCATGCTCTGCATATTTTTCTTTTACTTTTGCAATCCCTTATCTTCCCTGTACATACATCAGCCATTACCCCATCCTGAGGGGTCTGTTTTAACAACCTAGTCTATACTTTTTCATGTATTATTTATGCTCACATAATTCGGTTTAATCCTATATTTATACATCCACATCTGTTCCCTGTCAGAACAACATTTTTTGGTCTTTGTTTGACAAGAGGGAGTTCACATTACTTGTGCTCCTCTGCACCCTGCTTTTTTCAACCCTTCATGGAAATTCCTCCAAGATGCCTGGGATTGTGCTAATTCGTTTTTGTAAAATGGCTACATAGTATTGACAGTCAGCATATCCTGTGTGATTTATTCAGTCCTGGTATTAATAGGGAATGTCCTCTTCCCATGGGCCACTAGAGAGCACCCTTGGAGTAGGGTCCAGTTAGCCCGAGTCTGGTTTGGAGTGAAGATTTGGAGCATCGTTTGTCATTAAAGTCTCCTCATCCTTTCTGTTCTGACGGAGGTTTGGTTCATCCTCAGCTCAGGATCCAGAGCTCTTCCCAACTTCTCCACACCCCTGTACTCAGGGAGGGAACTCAGAACTATCTCCAAACAGCCTCTTACCTACTACTCCAGACCCAGGGGTGTCAGAAGGGGCTCCCCAAGGTTGTGATGGGCATAACCAACAAGAGTAGCCCCAACGCTGCTGTTGTCATTGCACCTTGTGCAATTCACAGAGACCAAAAAATTGCCAGTAAATCGGGTGAGAACGTGACACTTATAACCTCCTTTGATATTCACGGCAATCCTATGAACTAAGCATATCCCATCAAGCAGATAAAGCGTATGGTATAGAGGTCAAACTCACACACAGATGCAGACCCTTAAGAGATACCAGGCACCTTCTCCTCGTGGCCATCTATTTAGTTTGCTAACTTCATCTCCAACTGGAACTCCTGCCACCACCACCCCCACACACAATTTAAATCCAACCCAAATCCCCTAAAGTTTTCCAAAGACACAGAGTTCTCTGCATTTCTATTACTCCTGCCCTGTGTGCCCTCCTTCTCTTCTTCCCAAGAAAATCACTCTGGCCCCACCCAACCTTTTATCTACAAGGGAAACTCGTCCTTCTTTAAGAAGTCAGCTTACATTTTGCCCTGTCTGTGGGGCTTTCACAAGGAAACGAAATACTCTTTGTACCTTAAGATACCGAGAAAAGTTACTTCCTTATCTAACGCCTCTGTTAGAAAGAAAGTTCTCACGCCAAGACTTACTGTTTTAGTATCTCTGCACCTGGCACAGACACTGCCAGGTGGAGCAGATGCCTGACAAACATTCATAAATGGATACATGACCAAATGAATGAACTGTGAGGGCTCTGCCTTAAGGAACAGGAGTCCAAGCCAATTCTTAACAACACAAAATAAATAAATGAAAGCCAAGAGGCTTGGGTTACATTTTGTCAGAGGATTTCTGTGCCACCTCTATTTGCCAAGCCAATCAGTAGCAAATAAAGAGCCCCTGGCTTTTGTTCTGCAGCTGAACCTGCAGCAGTACCTTCCCTGAGGGTCCAGATAGTTACAATTGAAGAAAGAGAGTGTGAGGGGCTATTCACATGTGCCTGGGGTCTGCTATTAGTTGTTGCTGAAAGATAGACGATTCCATTTTTTTTATCAGAGTGAAAGTACTTCAGAATGACACAGCAGCTGCTGGGGAGGGAAAAAAAAGAAGAAAAACTCACCTTTCATCAAAAAAAATTAGTGGTAAAAGTACATATTATTTTTCTCATTTAAAAACACACACAGGGACTATTTGGCTTGGTCTGGACTTATTTCCTCTCGTTAAAAGCCTATCAATCCTCTTGGGGGAAAGATGTGAAGTCCTAGCATTGTGAAAGTCATTGGGGCCACAATGACTAATGTTCTTTCTCATGTGGTGTTTTCTTTTCTGTAAACTCCAGATGCCCTTAATGAGAATGCCCAATTATTACATCTATTGACCAGGAGCAGGGCTCTTCATTGCCCAACCACACAACATTCTCTGGCAGCTCATTCTAGTGAGAAACCGGGTGATTGTGGGATTCGGTGGCAAGGAATACTGTCTAGGAGTTATAGACTAAGTTGAACTTGCAGCTGCAAATGCATATATATTCAGGGCTACTGTGAGCACATCTTTGGAAGGCTTCCCTCCTCTCACAGAAGTTGTCTTTCTACTTTTTCTGGATGTTTCCAGTCTAATCAAACAGACATACATATAAAGTATTTTTTTCTCTTCAAGCCGCCAAATTTTAAATTTTTAATATCACAGAATCAGAGATTTGGTTGGGAGCCCTAAACTGTATTTGCTTGATGCAGGCAAAATTCAGCTTAACTCATCTCTGGAAGCAAACCTCCCACCCCTTTCTCAGAAATACTCTCCAGGAGACTCAACACACCGGTGCATCCTGCTATCTCTTGGCACAGTTTGCTTCCTTGAGGCTCAATGAGTATTGTCTTCATTTCCTTTGCTGCTCAAGTAGAAGCTTAGCTTTTCCATTGCTTTCATTTCCTCTACTGCCCAAGCAAGAGCTTCGTTTTTTTCCATTGTCTCCAGAGTCCATTATAAGCTTTTAGTTTGTAGATATTCTATTGTCTCCCTGTGTATTTTTGCACATACAATTTCATCTGCTTGGGAATTCTCTCCTTCCCTATGACGTACTTTTCCCCACAATAAGAACTTGTATTTAGGCCCAGCACAGTGGCTCACACCTGTAATCCTAGCTCTCTGGGAGGGCAACGTGAGAGGATCATGTGAGCTCAGGAGTTCAAAACCAGCCTGAGCAAGAGCAAGATCCTGTCTCCATCAAAATAGAAAATTTACCCAGGAATTATGGCAGGCACCTATATTCAGAGCTACTTGGGAGCTTGAGGCCAAAGGATCACTTGAGCTAGTTGCCAGCTAGGCTGATGCCACAGCACTGTAGCCTGGACAACAAAGTGAGACTCAGTCTCAAAAAAGTGAGTGTTCATAAGCCATATTCCTGACCTACTGAATCCTGACCTACTAAGAATATGGGCTTTAACAACTTTTCTGATATTAAGAGGCCCTAGTCTATAATAGTTTAATATGAGATAACCTTCAGCAATTGTGGATTTAATACTCTTGACAGGTCAGAGGAATCATGACAAGCAGTTATTATTTTACTGAATAAAATTGGAACAGAATCCCACAGAAGCCATTTAGTGAAAAACAATCTACATAAGAGCCCAGAATCTACATCTTACTGAGATTGTTTCTCTTCATTTTTATTATGGACACATTTTGGAAAGAAATCATATGGCAAGTTTGGAAAGCCACAGATCTCTCCCTTGAGAATGGCAAGGGTCAATGCCTTTGCCTTCTGCAGGCTATTTTGGAATTACCCCGTTGCATGTTTATCTCATATTAGTCATAAAGACTAAGCCCATCCCTCTTTCCTGTCAGAATCTAAGGTTCAGGCCTTAATACATAGTAATCATTTAATATATTAACTAAAAAAAAAATCATGAATGAAAGTCCCCAACAGAGTGTTTCTTTCTGAAAATTTGCTGCCTGTTATAGATAATACAGCCATCGGACTTAGCTATGGTTTGGTCTCCACAAAGAATTTTGGCATCTGCTAATGTTTTTCTAAGTATGGGCCCTGGACCAACCAAGTACATTGCCATCATCCAGAGTGTATATCCTATGCTGGTTCATAGACACAGTAATATTAAACCTAAACCTCTAGTTTTTGGCATGCAGAAATCCTGGGGGATTTCTATGTAAACAAAGTTAGAGAATCACTGGATTATGTGGTTATCTCAATTTGAGACACTCTAAAATTATTTACTAATACAAAATAAGTACAGAAAAATTCCTAACCAGAAGGCTTACTACCTAAATTCAGTAGGGGAAGAGTGCTAATGAGATAGGAAAGAAAGCAAAAATCCCATGGAGAAATTTCATTATGCAAAGATGCCAGACAGTCCCCCATATCTTTGTCAATAGTCACTTTGGGAAATGGGAAGTTTGAGAAGTTTCTTTTGCTAAGCTATTGCTTACATAAGAAACCAGTGAAATATACTCCCAGGAATACAAATCGGGGGAAACAAAGCAAGGGGAAGAAGTAAGGGAGTTGTTTTGGATGAGGGGGTGGGGGGAACAAGGAAACAGAGCTAATATTCTTCCCGAGAACCTTCTTTTAAAAGCCTGATGTACAGGCCCGGTAGGCACAAACCATGATATGACCCCACGGTATTGAAAACTGGATAACTGTTCGCTGAGAATTCTTTAACTAAAAATTGCCTTCTCCTGTTCTGCAATTTGAGATAACATCTACAATATACTCTGGTAAGAAAAATATATCAATTTGTTTTCAAAATACAAGGTGGGAAAATGGTAGTAGAGGGGTGCAGGTTTTCATCTTTCTAAATCACCCTGTGAAACAACCAGAGCCAAACCAAAAAACTATGAATAACATCTATAACAAAACCAAGCAATAAATTATCCTCATGAACCCCCAGAATAGAAGTGGGTGGGGACACATCCCCAAGCCTAATGTGGTCTTGCCAGATCAAGGGGAAGCCAAGGAAAGCAAGGAGGCATTTCACAGCCCTTAGAACGGGAATTCCAAAATCCGTCAACTGGACTGCATGGTCAGCCAGTTTGAAGAGAGTAGCCAAATTGGAAGGGCTTTTTGCAAGTGAGCGTGATGGGATGGCAGTGAGATTTTAAGGGGGCTAATTTAATCTTGGACTTAGGGGAAACAAATTTTCTCAAGTGCCTGTCCAGGAAAAAGCTCCACACCAAGGAAAAACCGCTGGGAATAGAAAGTAGCCAACAGGAAAAAAAAGAAAGACAAGGTACAGATAAAGTGGTGATGAGAAACAAAACCAGAAGATCTCTAAAAGCATGAGGCCATATTTTTGAACAAATAAAATAAATCAACTGAAAGATAGAATTCTATAGCAGCAAAACTACAAATGCCACCCTGACCCAGCGTTTTCTCCTGAAAGTTGAGAAAATTAATCTCATATAAAAATGAGTAACAGAAAAGGATTGTGGTTGAATTCTAGACAATGATTTTACAAGAAAAAAGAAAACAAGGCACAGGGAAACATACCTGTGGATAATGAAACCACCGTAGAGTAATGTCTATAGAACAGATGAAAGTTATAATCTAATACCTTTGAAATGAACTAATGAGAAAAAATTTAAACTATGTGAAAGAACAACATAAATTGGAATTAGAAAAACTCAGAAATGAGGTGGTCAAACTAAGGACAAAATTAGAACTTTTCGAAAGTCATGACAAATTGTAACATGAAGCACTTCACAAAAGATACCCACGTAGTCAATAACAATGGGAAAAGGTGCTCAATGTCCTTAGTCTTCAGAAAGGCAAATTTAAACGATGGTGAGTTATTTAGAATGGCTAAAATAAAAAAGACTGATAATACTAAGTGCAGACAAGGACGTGGAGCAACAAGGACTCTTACACACTGCTGGTGGGAGGTAAAATGTAAAACCGCTCGTCAGTTTCTAGTACAGGTAAAAAGGCACCTCTCCTAGGCTCCAACAATTTGGCTTTTAGGTATGTTCCTAGCAAAAGGAGAGCATATCCTCAACAAAGACTTATGTAAGAAGTTCATTACAGCTATCATCATAGCAGCCAGAACCTGGAAGCAATGCAAATACCCATTGAAATATAATAAATTATAAAGCAAAGTAAAAGAAAGCATGAACGGTAGTATATTTATGAGCTTATGACATGCACTATAATGTGGATGAACCTCAAAAATACTATATTGAGCGAAAGAAGTCAGACACAAAACTCTGTACTGTTCTGACTATTAATTTGAAGGTCAAGAACAGGCAAAAGTAACCTGTGGCAATGGAAGTGAGAATAATGGCTGCCCTTTTTGGAAATAAGGGTACTTACTGAAAGGAAATGTAAAAGAACTTCCCAGAGCAATGGAAATAGTCTACGTCTTGATCTACAGGGTGGTTTACACAGGTGTATACTTAGGTGTTGAGCGTTCACAAGACCATACCTGCTGGCTACAATCATTTGCAGGGGGATGCACAGGACTCAGCATATAGTGGTACTCATGGCTATGGTTTATTAGGTAATAGAAAGAAGAGGGGAAGCAAAATCAGCAAAGAGAATGGGTGAATGGGGCAAAGTTTGGAGTAAATCAGATATAAGCTTCCAAGTGTCTTCTCCCAGTGAAGTCACACAGGCTAGTTGTTAAGTCCTGCAGCAATTAATTGTAACAACACAAGTGAATTGTTGTCTCCCAGGAAAACTCATTAGAGACTCAGTGCCAGGGTTTTTATTGAGAGCTAGTCACATAAGCAGTCCTTGCCTAACATATACCCAAATTTCAGACTCCCAGAAGGAAAGCAAGAATTCAGCATTTACCATGTTTTTCACAGAACACACAATGAGTCATTCTTATTAGGGAATGGTGGGAACCCTCCTGAAATTCAAAGTTCCCAGACATCAGCCAAGGGCCAAGTTTTCAGGCAAGACTTTGTTAGGATAGTAGTCAGTCCTGCTGTGTTTACTCACTTCTGTACAACATATGCAACTTCACCAAGCTGTAAACTTAAGATTTTGGGGTCTTAGTGTGTGTCGATTATAATTCAACTTTAAACATTTAAAATGTGTTTAGTACAAAGGATAGGTCCACTGATTCTCTTCTATGGGCAGGTTGTCATAGGTAATTAAACAAGACCATATTGACATTGGAGGCCTACAAACACAGCAAAGCTAAGGTACTTCACTTTCTCAACTGGCTTTTGGCTCAACTTTCCCAGGGCACAGTGGTTCCTGTGCTGAGGCAGCAAAATGTAATAGAAAGAACATGGACTCGGGCATCAGGCCAAACCAATTTTAAAATATGGCCCCATCATTTCCTAACTGGATCATAATAGACAAGCTATTTCACTGATCTGAGTTCCAGCAAGATAAGAATGGTAATGTGTCTGAAATGTAAGAATTAAATAAAATAACACATGCAGTAGGCACTCAAAAAAATGTCCTTAAGGGGTAAAACTGTAAAAGAAAAGGTAAGGTACACATGTGAAAAATTGTAAGACCAGAGAAAACTTGAAATGTGTTATGGGAGTTGTTCAAAGGTCTGTCATCTACAAGAGGCCAGAAAGAGAAGTTGCTGTTGGCCCATAATTGAACTTTAGGAAAGAGGTGGCAGCTGAGCTGGTGATGGACTTGATAGAACTGTGAGATTCAAAGATGAAGAACAGGGCATTTTAGGACCAGGGAAGGAAACATGCAATTAGCAAGCTGGATTTGTCTCATACTTTTGCTAGTCCAAATTTTACTGAGAGAAAAAACATGTATGTAGCTTCATGGCTTGACGTAACCAGGCCATTTGGGACATCAAACATCATGCCATGCTGAGTGGGAAGACACAGTGGGCTCTCTCTCCCACTCTGGACTTGAGACAAGTGCCATTTTTGCCTCTCGATATATCTGGAGCATGGGTGTGACCTTGACCAAGAGCACTATGGAATCCAGAAGGCAAAATGATGGCTTCTGAAGAAACATTAACACACGCACAATCATTTCTTTGTTTGTTACAGTTAGGTCAAAGTTTCTTTTTTTAAATTCATTTCAATAGATATTTATTATATAGTTATATATTTGGAATCCAACAGTATGTAGCCTTTTCAGACTAGATCCTTTCATTCAGTATTAGGCATTTCAGTTTTCTTCATGTCTTTTTACGGCTGAATTTCTTTTTATACCCATACAGTGTGGGAGTAGGAAAAGTGAAAACACAAGGAAACAAGAGTTGGGGCTTCACTACAGTGATTCTTCTCCAAAAAGGTCCCCTTGGATGTTGATAGTCCACCTGCCAGTTGTCCTAAACCTTTTTGCCATCGTTTGCCCACAGTCTGTAATCTTTGGCAGGCGTTATGCTACATCCTAAGGATAAAATACAGAAGTCCCAGCCTCAACGCGTTCACAGACTGGTCAGGAAGGCTAAGGTAAATGCATGAATTACAACAGAAAGCAGTAAGAGCTTTAGGGGGAATATCAATAAGAGGGCTGCAGCAGGATCACACAGAACAGGACTGAGCTATAGTCTGGCACACCGGGTTTCTAGTTGGTGTAGTCACAGCTGAGTATTGAACTGAAAGATGGATTCGTTAAGCCAGCTACTTTCCAAAACTGGTCAAATGAAAAAACACTGGGCTCTAGGTAAGGTCGGAGTGCCCTCTACTGAAACAGGAAGCTAGAATTAGAAGATGAACTAGTTCCGAGTGGGAAAATATAAAAACATTCTTTGTACCCTTTTATTTGTAGAAATGAATAAATATCCATGTCTCATAACAATAATCCTGCTTAAGCCTCATTGGATTCTTGTGTTTATTAGGATGAAAAGCAATAGGAGGGCAGAACATCAAACAGATGTGAACATCACAGTGACAAAACAGGTTTAGGATAACGAGCATGCAAAAACCTTCCAGGTTAATTGATGGGCTATCAAAATCCAAGATGTGTTAGCCTAGGACCTTATCATACAAACACTTAAAATACCAGAGTCCTAGCTCCTGATCAGCTACCCACTGGGGTTTTTTTGTATATATATGTTCATGTGTGTGTGTGTGTAGTTTTATTATTTGGGATTCATTGAGGGTACAAAGAATTGGGTTACACTGATTGCATTTGTTATAGATAAAGTCCCTCTTATAATTGTATCCTGCCCCCAAGAGGTATGCCATACCATGCCCCCTATCCCCATCCCTCCCCCCTCCCCATTTGCTCATTCCCCTACCTTCCCCATATTAGCTCATCTACTGCCTTCATATTAGAATTGAGTACATTGGATTCTTGCTTCTCCATTCTTGTGATGCCTTACTAAGAAGAATGTGTTCCACCTTCATCCAGGTTAAAACAAAACATGTAAAGTCTCCATCTTTTTTAGTGACTGAATATATTCCATGGTATACATATATCACAGCTTGTTAATCCATGCCTGGGTTGGTGGGCATTTAGGCTGTTTCCACAGTTTGGCAATTGTAAATTGAGCTGAAATAAATAATAAAGTGAAGATGTCCTTATAACAAAAAGATTTTTTTCCTTCTGGGTAGATGTCTAGTAATGGGATTGCAGGATCAAATGGGAGGTCAATTTGAGTTCTTTGAAGATTCTCCATACTTTCCTCCAAAAAGCTGTATTAGTTTGCAGTTCCATCAGCAGCATCAAAGTGTCCCCTTCTCTCCACATCCACATCAGCATCTGCAGCTTTGAGACTTTGTCACGTGGCACATTCTCACTGGGGTTAGGTAATATGTCAGGGTGGTTTTGATTTGCATTTCTCTGATAATTAGGGATGATGAGCATTTTTTCTTATATTTGTTAGACATTAGTCTGTCTTCTTTACAGAAGGTTCTATTCATTTCTCTTGCCCAGTGATATGTGGGATTGTTGGGGGTTTTTTTGTTGATTAATTTGAGTTCTATATATATATCCTAGTTATCAAGCTTTTGTCCAATTCATAATATGCAAATATCTTTTCCCATTCTGAAGGTTGTCTGCCTTGGTTGTTGTTTCCTTAACTGTGCGGAAGTTTTCACTTTAATTAAGTCCCACTTGTTTATTACTGTTGTTGTAATTGCCACAAAAGTCTTCTTCATAAAATGTTTCCTCCAGCTGATATCTTCAAGTGTATTCCCCACACTTTCTTTGAGCATTTTTACTGTTTCATGCTTTAGATTTAAATCTCTTATCCATCTTGAATAAATTTTTGTAAGCAGTGAAAAGTGCACATACAGTTTCAGTCTTTTACATGTGGCTATCCAGTTCTCCCAGCATCATAGGGATTCTTTTTCCCAGTGTATGTTCTCGTTTGGTTTACCAAAGATCAGGTGGCTGTAAGAGATTAGTTTCATCTCATGGTTTTCTATTTGATCCCAAATGTCAATGTCTCTATTTTTGTGCCAATATCATGTTGTTTTGATCAATATGGCCTTGTAGTATAACCATAAGTCTAGTAGGGTGACACCCTTGGCTTTGTTTTTATTACTAAGAATTGCCTGTGCTATAGGGGGTTTCTTCTGGTTCCCAGTCCCACATTTTATGGGTTATACAAGAAATTAAGGCCAGACAAGGTGGCTTTTGGCTGCAATCCTAGCACTTTGGAAGGCCAAGGTAATTGGATTGCTTAAGCTCAGGAGTTTGAGACCAGCCTGAGCAGAAGTGAGACTCTTTTTCTCTACTAAAAATAAAAAATTAACTGGACATAGTGGTGGGCACCTGTAGTTCCAGCTACCCAGGGAGGTGTAGGCAAGAGGATCACTCTAAGAATTTGAAGTTGCTATGAGCTATAGCATCACAGCACTCTAGCCTGGGGCAATAAAAAAAATGAAGAAAGAAATTCAGCCATAAAAAAGACGGGGAGGAAACTTAAATGCATATTACTAAGTGAAAGACGTCAATCTGAAAAGTCTACAGACTGCATGAATCCACCTATATGCATCTTTAATGAAAAAGGCAAAACTATGGAGATAGTAAAAAGAGTGATAGTTGCCAGGGGTTAGAAGGAAGGGGAGATGATTAGACAGAGCACAGAGAAATTTCCGGGCAGTAAAACTATTCTAGATGACACTATAATGGTGAATACACGTCATTATACATCTAGGTCCAAGCCTAAGGAATGTGCAAGTCCAAGCATGAACCTGAATGTAAACTAAGAACTTTAGGTGATGTTATGTCAATGTAGGTTCATTGATTGCGACCAACATCCCCTGATGTGCAATATTGGTAATGGAGGAGGCTGTGCATGTGTCAGGGCAGGGAGCACATGGGAACGCTCTGAAATTCCTGTTCAGTTTTGTTGTGAACCTAAAACAGCTCTGAAATAATAAATTCTATTTAACAAAAAATTAAGAGGCCAGCTGTGGCAGCTCATACCTGTAATCCTAGCAATCTGGGAATCTAAGATAGAAAAATGGCTAAAGGTCAAGAGTTTGAGACAAGCCTGAGAAAAATGCCTTGAGACTCCACTTCTACCAAAAATAATTAGGAAAGTTAGCCAAGCATGCTAGTGTACATCTATAGGCCCACCTACTTAGGAGGCTGAGGCAAAAGGATTGCTTGAGCCCAGAAGTTTAAAATTGCTGTCAGCTATGATAGCATCATTGAACTCTGGCCTAGGCAATAGATTGAGACTTCTTCTCAAAAAAAAAAAGAAAAGAAAGAAAGAAAAAAAGGCTCAGCACCTGTACCACAGTGTGTTATGGTGCCAGCCACGTACAACCAAGGCTGGCGGGTTCAAGCCCAATCCTGGCCAGCTAAACAACAATGACAACTGCAATAAAAAATAGCCAGCCATTGTGGCAGGCACCTGTGGTCCAGCTACTTGGGAGACTGAGGCAAGAGAACTGCTTTAGCTCAAGAGTTTAAGGTTGCTGTGAGCTGTGATGCCACAGCACTCTACCGAGGGTGACATAGTGAGACTCTGTCTCAAAAAAAAAGTATTAATAAATTCAGGTTAAGTCCATCATAAGGGCAGGCTTCAGAAGGCAATGAAAGGGCCATTTGTCTTGCCATCAGAAACAACCCTAGATAGGAAGACAGGATGGGCATATGATGGCCTACATGGAAGTGTGAGCTTCAAAGAAGGCCACTTTAAGGGAGGGGCACCATGGAAGGGCATTCAGCACACCTCCTGGGGAAGGGCTCAACTACAACTTGTACTGTACCTACCAAACGCAAACAATGTAACCTAATTGTTTGTACCCTATTAATCTGAAATTAAAAAAAAAAAAAGGCCACTTTATTTTCTTCCTCTTGTCCAACCAGCCTATGAAGCAGCAAGCTACAGAGATACAGAGACAGTGACTGCTGCTATAGATACCAGAAATTGGTTGTACTCCAACTGATTTAGTTGGAAATTAAGTGTGCCACTCAAAAGTGGCAATACCTGTAACATTAACTCTTCTTTTGCTTTTTTTTTGAGACAGAGCCTCAAGCTGTCACCCTGGATAGAGTGCTGTGGCATCACAACTCACAGCAACCTCTAATTCCTGGGCTCAAGCGAGTCTCTTGCCTCCACCTCCAAAGTAGCTGGGGCTACAGGCGCCCACCACAACACCCAGCCATTTTTTTGGTTGCAGCCACCATTGTTATTTGGTGGGCCCGGGCTGGATTTGAACCCGCCAACTCAGGTGTACATGACTGACACCTTAGCCCGTTGAGCTACAGGCACTGAGCCAGCTCTTATTTTTAACCTAGATCGTTTTTTCCGGATTAACATGAGGGTATATGTGATTAAATTACATTGTTTGTGTTTGTAAGGTAAAGTCCGAATTGCAGTTGTGTCCCTCACCCAGGAGGTGTGCCATACACCCTGTACATTGTACCCATTAGGTAGGAACTTTTCCTCCCCCCTTCTTGAATGTAATTGCATTTTTCTCTCATGAGGCCCTGTAGTCATATTCTCAACACTTCTTACACTGTAGAACTCCCTCTGACAGTCAGACTGAAGTATGACACTGCAGAGAGAAGTGACTTGCTTAAGGACCTGTCTCCAAAGCCTGAAGGTGTCCTGCCCGACTGATAGGCATTATTCTACCCATGCAATGTTCATCGACTACATGTCTCAGAAAAGACAGAGGCTTCTAAAAGTGAACATTCTATAATCAGTTGCTCTTTAGCAAATGAATTTACTTCATAGCAGTAATGGAGGCCGCTTGAATTTTTTGTTCAAATAAGGATGCTATGCTAAATATCAATAAAATCCTTTAGTTGGATTATTTAATCCGAAGTCCTTTTTCCACTTTGAATTTGCTTCTAAAAATGGATTCTGTATTTTGAAACAGCGTGATTAATAAATCTCCAAAAATATCCCAAGAGGGGCACTATGCTTATTTACTTAACTGGCATTTAGAGTAAAGTAATTAACAGTTTTAAAAATGTTCCTAGCCTCTTTAATTATCCAGTCAAGCCTAAATATTTCATCACTCCTGCATGATTCACATACTAGTTCAGATGAAAGTGGGAGGGGGGGACTCTTTGGAACAGGTGCTGAATGTCCTACTTGCGATAAACATCCCCAGCCACCACAAGATTGGACATCTGGTAGAGATTTTATAGTAATGAACATCTGGAATTTAATTTGCTACATGTAGTAGAAACTCCTTCCATTAAAAAAATAAATCTCTATTTTATTTAAAGCAATTTGTAGTCTTATAATCCATTTATACCCCCCACCTTGCCTATTGGAGGAAAAAAAATTTTCCACAATGCCTATTGTGACAACTCTTTGGAATTTTTTTGGCTTTGCAAAATTGTAACTTAATGCATTTCAAGCAAATATATTCCATTTCTTTCTTCCATGTTTTAACCCATCGATAAGCTCTGGCTTTATTCTTAAGGTAACCTGGTATGATACTTTGGCTTAATTAGTCAATGCTGTCATCTGTTTCATGGCCCGTGGATTCCATAGTGTGTATAAAGGCACAGCAGGGGGGGTGGGAAAGAGAGCAGGCAGGGAGTTCATTTGTGTTTATTGCGCAGTGTTCCTTTCCTGTGGAAATGGGGTTTGATGACTGCTCTTTCCATAGTCTTGTAGTGCCTGCTCCACTGCCAATGGCTGCTATCAGTAAACGCCCTTACTTCCATTTGTGAGACCCGGCCACCATTTCCTGGAGACAGAGATGGTTTAGGTTTCAGCACAATGCAAGTGACATTTCAAAACATTTCTTAGACTTCATCAGGATATTTAAAGAAAACCTGACAGGCCTTAGATAAGGTGGCTCTTTTTCTTATTTTTTTTGCCATCTCAGATACGGGACAACCAGCCTCCAGGAAGCAGGAGGGAGCCGCTAGATAACATCAGCCCTTTCCGACCTGGGCCTCAGGGGTGGTAGAACTCCCTGAGAAAGCTGGTTGTCCACAAGAGGAAAGGCTAGAAGCTGCCATTCAACCCTGGCCATGCCCTTGGCAGTCCTTTCTAAACTTGGCCCATGGGCAGTGTCAGGGGCAGTATCAAGCCAGTAAGTACTTTTCAGAAAAATTTCTTCCTCCTTTAAAACAGATCCTGAAAGGAAATGTTGACTCTGGCTCCCCCACTAAGTTACTCATATCCACATTTCCTACCATCACTAACACACATCCCATTAAATGAAAACTATCCTCAAACAGCTATGAGTGTTTCAAAAAATTTATATTCCTTTCTTTCATCTATTTCTCCTTAGAACAAATTTTCCCTTGGAATATAACATATGAGATTCAGCCTGGTAAAGCACTTATTATTTTACTAATAATTGAAACCTGAATTTATTGCCTGTGAAAAACATGTTTGACCCAGAAAAACATCACCCTCCTAGCTGGGACCTTTTGAAATATAAAAGTTACATATGTGAAACACACAATATGGGAACAGTTTAAGTGGGGTTCTCTACGCGGTTACCAGATGATCTTCCCATTGGCTTTAGCTTTAAGACAAAGGAAACCTGAAGTTTCCTGAGTGAAAGAGGATTTGCGGTGGTCAGCTTTGAATCTGGTAGATGAGGAACATATGTTTGTTAAGCAAAGGAAGGAAATTCATCTGAGTGGCTGTCCTTAATATGCCGTTTGCCTTCATCAGAGAGTGTCTCATCCAGCGCTGATCTCTGTGTCCCTGTCTGTACCGGAGCCATTTCCTGTGTGATAGTACATTCCTGTCTGACACACCAGGCCTGGGAAAAGGCAGTATCAGTCACCCCCTCCCAGGCAGGCACGCGCTGTGGGACGTCATCAGCGCCCTCTCCGTTTCCGTTGCTGGGCGTTGGTCACTCTGCAGGGTTTGCATCTTTCTCTACTTACTTCCTGCCCGGTTAAGGGAACTCTATAGAAGTGTACAGAAATGTGGTTTCAAGATGAGTTGACAAAGCTCAGAGAAATGAAGATGAGAAAGAGGAGAAAAGATATCTCAAGGCCCAAGAATTTATAATCAAAATGTTGAAGTCTATAGAATTTGTTTTCTCCATGGACCAGGAGCACTGGAATCACTTGGGAGCTTCATAAATGCAAAACCTCAGACCCCACCCAAGACCTGAGAAATCAAAAACTGCATTTTAACAAGATACTCAAGCAATCTGTGTGCACGCTAATGCTAACTTTGGCTTATACAGGTAGGAAACTGAGTCCCAAATAAAAGCCTTGTGCCAAACCACAGAGCTATACACCAAAGGAGCTGGGGCTGCAGCCTTACCATGAATGTTCCAGGCAGTCTTCATTCTCTACATGTGAAAGACACACAGCTCAAACGCCCTGGGGACAATATTCCTTCAAACTTGTCATTATCTTTAACCTATCAGTCGCACAAATTTCTTCTTATTCACCGGAGCTTCTTCTCCTCTTTCCTCATCCATTTCAGATCCCACTAAAATCCTCCTCCTGCAAATTCCTGAAGTCCCCTTGAACCCCCTTTCCCCTTTGAGCATAAACTTTGAGCAAAGCACCCACCATAAGTGAAGCCAAGCACCCACTTTCTTTCTCTGCACCTGCCCCCAAACAGCTAAGCAATCTTCAGAAAAATCACTCAAGCTCAAGAATTAGCATCACTTTACACTTACAATCAGCAACTGCAACTGAGCCCTCACCAGCGCCCACTAATCTTACTACCTTTCTCTAGTTGTTTGCCCACCCTTTTATATCTTTTCCAATTTCCTCAAAATTCTCACCACCCATTCTCAAGAAATGATTTGTCTCCAGCGAGATAATAAAGTTGATTAGTTATTAAACCCCTCGGCTTCCCATGATAGGTTCAAAATCTGCATACCCCCTGGCAGCTACCTGTTTCCATCTTTTCCCCTCATCTTACAATAGATAAATGGCCCATCTCACAACAAGCTGGTTTGCAATGGGTCTATAAAATCACCCACTCTCCCCTTTTTACAAAGGGTTCGTCCATAAATCATCTCCTTTTTTTCTGTATGTAACATATGCACACGTCCTTGCTTCTGAATCCATTTCATCAGTTATATTCTAGTATTTCTCTTCTTAAACAAGAAACAAGCAAGCAAAGCTTTAGAGAGAGAACCCCTTAGTTTGAGTCTCTCAATTCTCCCCTTCACGGTAGCTTCTTGGAGAATGGTATTCCATCGTTCTTTTTCATCTTTCATTCGCAATTTTTTTTACTCGTTAATTTTATAAAAGTGCTACATGCTTTTGTTTTATTTAAGCAACAGAAAAAAGATTAGAAAACTGTAGGAGAAAAGTCCCCAGAACTCCCATGAGCCAGAAATAATCGCCTCTTTTCTCTTTATAATATCTCTTTTCTATTAGTATATACCAATAAAAAGATGGATAGTTGGAAGGAAAATGTAAAATGGGACATTATTCTACGTGCTATGTTTTAGAACATAAAATTTAAATGTACTTTAACAGAAGACGTTTAGAAAGTGAAATTAAAAGTCTGTCTCCTTACTTTGAACTGTGAGAAAATTAAATTGCCTTCACATTCTTGGTTTTATAGGTTATGTTACTATTTTAACTGTGTCAATTTTTTTAATACTTATAATCTGTTCAGTATTATCCTTCAAAAGTTCAGTCCTACTTCTCCATTTAAATATCTCGAATCCTCAACACTGATCATTTTTACCACAGGTTTTCCATTCCTGGGTCAATTCAACAAATATATTTGGAGCATCTAAATACTGACGAGAAGGGGAAAAGGGGCAAGATCATTGTTTTCATAAAACTTAACATTCAAGTGAGAGAGAGAGAGAGAAATTAAGTAGGACAAACCAAAAAGTAAAAAATTCTTCAGATTGTGTGTGATAAGTATTATACAATGTACTGTATCTAAGGACACATGGTAAATAAGTAGGGAAATGGCTATTTTAGTCAAGAAAGACTTCCCTCAGGATGTGATGTATGAGCTGAGTTCTGAATGAATCAAAAAAGCCATTCAAGAAGTGATTTTGTAGGAGGAGAAGGAATCGTCTACATAGAAGGAACAGAAAAAGCTTACAGCAGGAATAAGCTTGGCATATTTGAGTAACAGAAAGAAGACCCATGTAGCTAAAGCCTAGTGGGAGGGCAGAAGAGAAGAAGGTACAGTTGGAGAGGTAGACAGGCGTGACCTCACACAAGGAATTTTAGATCAAGACTTGGCTATGAGTTTTTTAAGTGCAATGCAGTGCAAAGCCTTTAGCAGGCAGAAGCAAAGGGGGGAGAGAGGAATATGAAATACTTGATGTTTTTAGAAGACCAATAACCCTGGGTAGGAATAAATTGAAAGAGGAAGTGGGGTGAAAGAGTAGAGACAAGAAGTCAGTTTGGGGGCTACTAGTAATCCAGGTAAGGGATGATAAGAGCTAGAACCATGGGAGAACAGCAAGGATGTAAAAAATAGCAAATGTGGGATTACATTATGAGCAGAGAGGATGGGACTTGCTAATGGCCTGGAGGTAGAGGACTGAGAAAAATGGAACCAAGGACAAACTCCAGTGTGTGGTTAGTTGTTTGGTTGACTAGTTGCTTTTGTTTTACTTGAGCTACTTACTGGGAAGGGGAAGGATAGAGAAATTATAGGCTTGTTTGGGAAAGATGATCAGTAATGTCACATTTGAAATGACTGTTGGAATTCCAGAAGATAGAGGTATCTATGTCAAGGGAGAAATTTAGGAATGGTGAAATGACAGGTGGAATTAGCACCGAGGGAAATACTGAAATCGCCTAAGGTAGATAGTGGTCCTCAGTCCTCACTGTGCAACAAAAGCACCCTAGAAGCTTTAAGAAATACGTGTGCCGGCTTGGCACCTGTGGCTCAACGGACTAAGGCGTCAGCCATGTACACCTGAGCTGGCGGGTTCGAATCCAGCCCTGGGCCACCAAACAACAATGGCGGCTGCAACCAAAAAATGGCCAGGCGTTGTGGCGGGTGCCTGTAGTCCCAGCTACTTGGGAGGTGGAGGCAAGAGACTCGCTTGAGCCTCAGGAGTTGGAGGTTGCTGTGAGCTGTGATGCCACAGCACTCTATCCAGGGTGACAGCTTGAGGCTCTGTCTCAAAAAAAAAAAAGAAAGAAATACTTGTGCCCAGTTGCCAACTCCCAAATAAATTGGCATAGGCGAGGATGGGATGTGGCATCAGTGTAGAAAGAGAGGTTGACCAAAGACTACGCCTTTGGGTACACTAACACTTAGAGGTTGGAAAGAGGAGAATATGGTAAAGAAGACTGAGAAGAATTAGCTGGGGACCAAGGAGGAAAATTAGGAGAGTATCCAGTCCTAGAAACCAAGAAAAGGGACTGTTTCATGAAGGACACACTGCCGCTGTTCTGCTGAGACATTGAGAAAGATGAGGACCAAGTAACGGCAACTTGGAAAAAGAAATTAATAAGTTATCATATGGTTTTTTATCAGTCGTGTAAAGGGAAATCATCACCCCAGAGAGGGTAGCAACAGAATGATACTAAAGGTTGGAGGAGAGAAAGGAAATTGTTCCAATATTATTTTGAAGAATCAGACAGTAAGGAGAACATAGATTAACGAGCCAGCCCATTTGTATTAGTGACCCCAAACCCTTTCAGCTGCTCAAAGTAAGCAGGCAGCTAGGTTTAATCTTGATAAGATTATGATTTGGTGTTTTGTTTTGTTCTTGGTTTTTTTATTTCGCCAAGCAAATAAATAAAAGGAGAAAGGGAGGCAAGAGAGTTAACTCAAACTCCTGATTTCTAAGGCGTTGATTACGGCAGGTCACAGACTCAAAGCCTTGAAGATGGGGAACCCCTTGCTCTAAGCCAAGCACCAGCCATACCAGAAAGGCTATTATTGTTCCAAGAGAGATATACCGAAATCAATTAAATCAAATTAAAGGTATTATTCTGATTTTCAGGGAGTGTGTTTTTAGGTAAATCTAAGCTGAGTGAAAAGAAGGTGAAGTTTAGAAGGTTGAAGAATAATGAAAAGTGGTAACACACATACTGAAGACCCCAGTGGAGGCCATTACTTGGTTCTCATCTTTCTCAATGTCCGAAAATCAAGCCAGAAGGTCAATGGAGATGAGAACCCTTATTGAACTTCCACTTGAGGCTTCTCTGCGTTCACTGTGATTTTCTTTGGCATTTCCTCTATATGAAAAATTTGATTTTCAGCTGTTTGTACACATACTCTATTCTCTGCCCTTTCTAATTTATATATGTTTTGCAATAGCCTTGTTTTGTTCCTTAAGTTGTTCCCTTAGCTTTGCAATGTCCTTTTTTATTTTGATTATGTTGTTGTTTACCATTCTCTCCTTAAATTCTTATTTATTTATTTATTTATTTGAGACACAGTCTCACTATGTCACTCTCAGTTGAGCGCTGTGGCATCACAGCTCACAGCAACCTCAAACTTGTGGGCTTATGCAATTCTCTTGCCTCAGCCTCCCAAGTAACTGGGACTACAGGCGCCCACCACAACACCCAGCTATTTTTTTATTGCTGTCCTCATTGTTATTTAGCTGGCCCAGGCCAGGTTAGGACCCACCAGCCTCAGTATATGTGGCTGATGCTGTAACGGCTATGCAACAGGGGCCAAGCCTCTCCTTAAATTCTTATTTTACAGATTCTTGTTCTTTCTTCTCCCCTCCTTCCACCCCTCCTTTCTTTCCTTCCTCATTCCTAATCTATGTAGCACCATGGCTTCCTCCCCACAGACAGACACACAAGCTTAAGGCAGAAAGCCCTCACCACCACGTCTCTTTTCTCTGGTAGAATTCGAGTCAGGTTTCACTGACACCTTTTGCAGCTCACATGCGTCCACATTGTTTTGTCCAGTGGGCTGCAAGTTGAAGAGTAAACATTATGTTAGATTCATCTTGCTAGACCTGAGGAAGACAGCAGAACACTCTGCTGGGACTCTGCGCAGCCTCAACTTGAACGCATGAGCCCTTTGTTTCTTCAGAGATTCTCTTCATGTCCTGTATGAGAACACATCACCTATTGAGGGTATAAGTCCCTTAGAACTATTCCCACAGGGCGAGGGTGTCCAGCGTCTTAAGATTAATGCCCAGTTTCCCAGAAATCCTTGGAGTGTGTGAAGCTCTGAAGAAGGCCTTTCTTTTCTCTACTAAGATGCTGCAATCATAGCTAAGGTCGTCTCCTGGTCTTTCCCAGACTGCTCACTCCCCTCCTCAGCCTGCTTCCGTGCAAGCTTGGCAATATTGATACGAATTTTCAGGATTTGATAGGACTCCTCCCGTCCTTGCCTGTCTCTGGAAGGGGGGAGTGGGCTACAAGTCATGCTAGGCCCAGCCACGAGCGAGTCTTCTGATTCTTTCTTCACCTCCCAGGTTTCCACACTTGGCGAAACGGTAACCATTCCCTTGTTGGCATTGGATGGTGACTGGTGAGCTATGGCAGGTTTTACCATTTCTGTTGTTGAGGAACAGCGACTCTATGACCCTCTTTCACACTATTGTCTGATGAGCACCAGGCGAGGAGTCTCTCTCTCTGCCCATAGGGGACTCACATTCTTTTTTTTCAGACAGAGTCTCACTATGTCACCCTGGGTAGAGTGCTGTGGCATCACAGCTCACAGCAACCTCCAACTCTTGGGCTTAAGCGATCCTCTTGCCTCAGCCTCCCAAGTAGCTGGGACTACAGGCACCCAGCACACTACCAGCTAACCACCCTGCTATGTTTTATTGCAGTTGTCATTGTCATTTAGCAGACCCAGGCCAGGTTCGAAGCTGCCAGCCTCAGTGTACATGGCTGGCGCCGTAACCACTGTGCTACACGCACAGAGCCGGGACTCACATTCTTACAGAAGGAGACAAACCGTAAGTACATAAACAAACAGGAAAGTTCCCAAGCACTGCAACAGAAATAAAATGCAGGGAAAGCAGCACTTCAGTTTTGTTTTACTAATTTTAGTTTTAATTCCTCCCTGCAACTTTGATTTATAGGGATCTAGTCCTACAAAAAGGCATATTACGAGCAGCTCCTTTGGCTGGATACATCGAAGCTTCGAAGGAAGCTGCTTTACCATGTGCTGTGAGTATCAGGGAAGCGAGAGCAGGTTAGACACACTAAGCCAGGCCCGCAAACTCGCCCTCGGGGTGAGGCAGCCTTGCTTTGCAGCATTTATAAATTTCTGTGGTAGACATACTTACACCATGCTGATTTCAAGCTACTAAAGACTAAGTAACCAGCCTGAAAACTCTTGAATATTTAACAGCAGACTCCTGTGAGTCAATAGGAGCTCGCAAAAGCCAGGCCCCTCAGCCTGGGACCATCAGGGCTGCTTCTGGTACCCAAGCTCCAGTCCTCATTTTCAGAGTGGCCTTGAACAAGCTATTTAATCTCTCTTAAATGCCATGTTTTCCTCTTTATTAAAGGATTAGTAATATCCAATGATAGAAATTTGCGACGTTTAGATTAGACCATATCTCATTCATAAAACTTCCAAATTTATTAAGAACATACATGATGGGAGAGAATTCTGTGAGCTGAGCTTGAGATTATAAAGAGCTTAAAAATAAATGAAGACAAGTTCTTACACTCAAGGAAGGAAGACTGGCACTGTGGTTTCAATGTATGTATCCCTCCAAACTTCGCGTGTTGGAACCTATACCCCAGGGTGACTGTATTAAGAGACAGGGCCAATAGGGCACAACGGGTCAGGGCTGTAATTCTAATAGTAAGGAAGGTGAGGTAGGAGAATTTCTTGAGGCCAGGAGTTCAAAGTCAGTCTGAACAAGAGCAAGATCCTATCTCTACAAAAAACACAAAAATTAGCTCAGCTCAGTGGTGTGCGCCTGTAGTCCCAGCTACTCAGAAAGCTGATACAGGGGGATTGCTTGAGGCCAGAAGTTGAAGGTTGCAGTGAACCATGATGATACCACTGCACTCTAGCCCAGGTGACAAAGTGGGACTCTCTCTCAAAAAAAAAAAAAAAAAGAGAGATGGGGCTACTGGGAGGTGATTAGGCCATGAGAGCTCTGCCATCATGGATGGGATTAGTGCCCTTATTAAAAGGCTTTCAGGAGTGAGTTCATCCCACCCACCCTTCTTCTCTTCTTTCCTTCCTCTGCTCCTTCCAAGATGTGAGGACACATGTTCATCTCTCCTCCCATCTGAGGACAGCAAGAGATGCCTTTTGAGACACGGAGAGCAAGCCCTCACCAAACACCAGATTTGCTGGCATCTTGATCTTGGACTTGTCAGCCTCTAGAACTGTAAGAGGTTACAATGACCTGTCCAAGGATTTTCCTATAGCAGCACAAGCAGGTTAAGATGACTGAGGATCATAAACACCAAAAAAGAAGAGAAATGACAAGGAAAAGCCAAAGAGAAAGAAAGGAAATACAAAGAGTCAGAAACCATATTAATGCACAAGATCGAAGCCTCAGTTAAGTTTGCACTTTTTCCAGAAAAGCGTTTTCTAAAAATTTCTCCCAACCCCACCACCACTAACTGCTTTTATTTTTTGCTTTTTATCATAATTATAGCCCAATACTCCTGACATTATATTGAAGTAGCATTTACTGTCGTCTTCTGACCCCAAGCCCCAGCCTATAAAACCTATGAGGGCAGGGTCCAATTTTTATGCATCTCCACACCTCTAGCACTTAGGATGGCTTCTGACATGTTCTATATGGTCCACCAATAAGTGTTTGTTAAATAAAATTGAAATCCAGGCCACAAAGATATTCAAATAAGAGGAAATGATTGGCTCTATGAAGTTCTTCCAAGAAGCCAAGTTAAAACATTATACTTAAAAACAAGACAGTCAGTTGGCAAGATTCTTGGCAAGAGAACTTAGTAAACTAAGACAGGCAGAAGGGTGGTGCCTGTGGCTCAGTGGGTAGGGCGCCAGCCCCATATACTGAGGGTGGTGGGTTCAAACCCAGCCCCAGCCAAACTGCAACAAAATATAGCCAGGCATTGTGGCGGGCACCTATGGTCCCAGCTACTCGGGGGGCTGAGGCAAGAGAATCACCTAAGCCCAAGAGATGGAGGTTACTGTGAGCTGTGTGACACCACAGCACTCTTCCAAGGGCGATTAAAAAAAAAACAAAAAAACCACAAAGACAGGCAAAAATCAAACAAACTTGGAAGTGGATTGGGACAGTGGAGAAATTAAAAGTATATTTCTCTTTTGGGGAGTTTATTCATGAAGAAATATTTAACCTCATGCAATAGCAGGTCAGGAAAAGATCATCATAATAACTCTTGAAATATTATACTACTTTTGAGGCAATTCCTTCTGTTTTATTATAATGGATTTTTTTTACCAAAAACGTATGGGACAAATACTCTATAGAAAAATATATATATTTTTCTTTTGAGACAGAGTCTCACTATGTCCCCCTTGGTAAAGTGCTATGGCATCCCAGCTCACAGCAACCTCAAACTCTTGGGCTTAAGTGATTCTCTTACTTCAGTCTCCCAAGCCTGCCCTGGGACTACAAGCACCCAACACAATGCCCAGCTATTTTTGTGTTGCAGTCGTTGTTGTGTAGTAGGCCCAGGCTGGGTTCAAACCTGCCAGCGCTGGTGTATGCGGCTGGCACCCTAACCACTGAGCTCTGAGCGCCAAGCCATCTATAGGTGATATTTTGGCATTCTGGTTGCAGGCACTCAGAAATTTACTTGACACAATAGTTTCCTGTCAGAGAATATCGTGCAAAATAAATTTGAATTGTACTCATACTTGTATTAAATCCAAATAATTTGGTTTATACGTGCCAAGCAAGAGGCTGAAGAGAGTACCATCTAGAATTCTTCAGTCTTTTCTCATGTGAACCAATTCCACATTTCTAAGCACTTTCTTGTCTAGACTTTATTTTGTGTTGAGGATGTGTTTCTATGCTGTAATTTTTTCCTAACTGCATTTTGAGTGACAAATGCCACAAGCCCCCGAAAGGTTGAAAATTTGTTGAAGAAAATGCTGCACAGAGGAATAATAGCCTAAAAAAAATTCCCTATGTTACATTCAATACACAAATTATTGACTTTCAAAATGTTATTCATGACTTATAAAAATTCGTTTTATCATTCACTGTATGTTTACTGCCTATGAAAATCACTTACGTAACAAGGGTTCTGATAAAATTCATAATTTTTCCTCTAAAATGAACGGAAATCTTTTCTTCATTTAAGCATCTTTGCTAAAGTGATTTTTTTTTTTTTTCTGGGAAAGGAAAAGTAGATCTGGAACACAGATGAATGGATTCATGTAGAATGAAGGCAGTTGTTCTCACAGCAGCCCAGGACCAGGAAGGACGTGAAGGCTGCAGGTGAAGAGCGGCAGATCAGGAAGAAGAGAGCGTGACGGCTACATCTTTGTGTCCGATTGGCCAGGCTGTGTGGCCAGTCTGACTCGTGACTGTAAAAACACTGCCGACTCAAGGCTGTAACAGCAGAACCCTGGCTCCAGGAGGACTGTGTCCCTGGAGTAACACACGTACATGGTGACTTAGCATCTGCGTGAATGTACAAGACTAGATTTCGTGGTGGCACGTTCTGCTAAGTAGAATTGTTGGTAAGAATACTGTATATATGAGAAAAAAACACATTGTCACTTTTTTTAATCCATGTTCTATAATCCAAATAAGAACGCATTTAACAATGCAATTTTAAAATTCCTAAAATTCCAAGTACCTACCTCTATATTCAACAATGTTCTTTTTGCCATATTTTCATCAGATCACTTGTTTTCAGAAATAAGAATGACAGCTATCGTTGAAGCTTCAGTATCGCTCCATCTCTCCTGAGAAATCACCAGCATCCTTGACTACCCTCCATGTTTTTGTAATTTATCCTCAAGGTATATACGTATAAGCATTATTTACATTAACTTGACATTGCAGTTTCTGGTGAAAGAACGTTATATGGAATACACAGGGTATTGTTTTGAATGAGTTCATTGTTCATATAAAGTTCATCTTACTGTACATAGTCAACAGTTTGCTTTTTCTACTCTTTGGGTTTGAGTTTTACCCCATTAATATATGCAACTAGAATATTAGATTTTGTATTAATATTATAGTTTTTAAGTTAAAGTTAGAATCACAAATTTATTTTACTTGAAAAAAATCTTTTTGCAGGAAGGAAAATCTTAAATTTCACATTCCTATTTAAATGGACAGTATTCATATACCATGTTATCTGAAAGAAGAACAAGATGACTAGCATAGTTATTTTCTTAAAACACACACACTCACATTTTCTATTACAAATATCTCAACAAATAGAGTTTCCTAAAACAAACATCCATTGTCTCCAGTTTATAAGTCAACAGTCTTGGGACAATTACTATTGAATGAACTTTTGCATAAGATAGAAAAGTGCTTTGCTCTTTCAAGTAAACAGTCTCAGACAGAGATACTGTCATGATAATGAAGACAAAAGAAACATAGATAAATTTTAAAATCATGGTAACTGGAATTTAAATATTCTCTAATCTCCCGCATTATCTTTCTAATCTAAACAAAGAATAATGGCTAACCCAGTGCATGGAATTCTCAAGAGTACTATGCTAATAAATTCATGTTCCTTATTAAGTACTACACATTAGCACAACATGTAGCTTACAGTTTCAACAATAATTTTAACTGAAACTGATTATAACTATTTGGCCTAAATAATATTAAAGATTCTATAGCAGAATCTACATCTGCAAGAGCCAGCGCATTTTAATTCTTTGTAGAATTCCAGTCTATGATGTTTCTACTTTTTTTTTTTTTTTTTTAGAAACAGTCTCACTTTATCACCCTCGGTAGAGTGCCATGGCATCACACAGCTCACAGCAACCTCCATCTCCTGGGCTTAGTCAATTCTCTTGCCTCAGCCTCCTGAGTAGGTGGTACTACAGGCGCCCGCCACAA
>CAUYON010178036.1:0-26129 GCA_963573935.1 Arctocebus calabarensis | reverse complement strand
GTAGTCCCAGCTACTTGGGAGGCAGAGGCAAGAGACTCGCTTGAGCCCAGGAATTGGAGGTTGCTGTGAGCTGTGATGCCACAGCACTCTACCCAGGGTGACAGCTTGAGGCTCTGTCTCAAAAAAAAAAAAAAAAAAAGTAAATAATAATAGACTCGGTGTCTGTAGCTCAGCAGTTACAGAGGTGGCGGGTTCGAACCCGACCCAGGGCCTGTCAAACACCATTGACAACTACACCGACAACAACAAAAATAAATAAATAAACTGCTCACTTCCATTTCCTCTAAAAAAAGTAATAATCCAAACTATTTTGAGGATTCAAACTTGGAGGAAGTATGGTGCCTTTCATAGAAACAGAAAGTGCGCAAAAGATGAGCAAAACCTCCTGCCCCAGCTGAGAGTGCTGAACGAGAAAAGGGTGGTTGTATCTATTGTTTCCCACCCTTTTTGAAATAAGAACAGAAATTAGGTTCTTACAATAAAAACTTCATATAAACTTCAAGTTCTTAGGGCCAGGCTTGGTGGCTCATGCCTGTAGTCCTAGCACTCTGGGAGGCTGAGCAGGTGGATTGCCTGAGTTCACAGGTTTGAGACCAGCCTGAGCATGAGTGAGACCTCATCTTTAAAAATAGCCAGGCATTGTGGCAGGTGCCTGTAGTCCCAGATACTTGGGAGGTTGAGGCAAAAGAATGGCTTTGAGGTTGCTGTGAGCTGTGATGCCACAGCAGTCTTCCCAGGGCAACAAAAGTGAGACTCTGTCTCCAAAAAACAAAACAAACAAAAAAAAAAACAAAGAAACTTCTATAGCTTCCTCTCTATACATCACATTTTTCTGGATCTTGAGTCTTGCAAAGAATATGGTAAACCTATATTTTTTCATTATTTCCAAATTATTTCAATAGAATCACTTCTGTAACCCATTATAACTTTCGTATAACATAGACAATGAGGAAACAGAAAACTCACCAAACATACATGAACATCCAGCTGTTAAAAAGACAAGGGACTGGCTTGGCACCTGTGGCTCAGTGGGCGAAGGCACCAGCCACGTACACCTGAGCTGGCGGGTTCGAATCCAGCCCAGGCTGGCCAAACAACAATGACGGCTATAACCAAAAAATGGCCAGGCATTGTGGCGGGCACCTGTAGTCCCAGCTACTTGGGAGGCAGAGGCAGGAGACTCGCTTGAGCCCAGGAATTAGAGGTTGCTGTGAGCTGCAATGCCACAGCACTCTACCCAGGGTGACAGCTTGACGCTCTGTCTCAAAAAAAAAAAGACAAGGGACCAATTGGGAAAATCAGAATAACATTCCCTTTGTAAAAGCTGCTATAAGAAACAGGTAAGCAAACTTAAGGATATTTTAATTTGTAATTCATAACATAAAGTTTTGGTAGAAGGTTGTGTCATAGGAATTTTTTAGCAGTTACATAAGGTAAACTGTTGGAGTTCAGGAAAGGTAGATTAGAAATAAAAAACCTCAATTACAGATTTTAAAATACAGTGAATGCAGCGAGCAGCCGGTTTAAACTCTGCAAAATGCCAAGTTAGTGAATTAAAAGACAAATTTTGAGTTGTTTCAAAACTCAAAGGAAATGATAAAGAGACAACAATGAGGAGAGAAAAGGCAAGAATGTGGAAGACAGATATAGGAGATCTAAAAGATGTGAAAAGAATTCCAGAGGAGGGGGAGGAGAATTACATTGGTCAGCATTTATTGAACGTTTAGTAAGTGCTGGGCACTTAAATATCTCATTTGACCCTTGCAGCAACCCAAGGAGGGAAAGTGCTATGATCATTCACATGGATAAATATAGAATCTAATGCTTAGAGAAGTTAACTGTTTTGTTCAATGATAATAGCTAATTAAAGGAGAGGCTAAGATTCAAATCTAGCAACTATTTCCCAATGAAATAGGCAAACTCTCTGAACAAGGACCTCAACTCTTAGAAAGCCCTCTATGTATGTTCGGGTAATGCCAATATCTGCAGTGGAATCCATGTTCTCATTCCTCTCTCAAGTCACACTCATTTACTATTCTCTGCTCTGTCCCAGGCACCGATGAAGACGCCATTATTAGAGTCCTTGCCTACCGCAACACTGCCCAGCGCCAGGAAATCAGGACAGCCTACAAGACCACAGTTGGCAGGGTAGGCCTACAAGAGTAGCTAACCCTCACCCTAACCCTAACCTCTTCTGCTCTGTGGGTGGGCAGGGACTTGGCAGGCAACAGAGAAGCAGGTTCTCTCTGATCTAGATTTCTGAAGTGGCTCTATTTTTTCAAAGATGGATACTTTGTCTTATTTAAGATGTTCCCAGAAAAAAACAAAACAAAACCAAAAAACACAAAAGGCGGTTTCGACCTGTGTTTTCCCGGGTGGCACCCATGGCTCAAGGAGTAGGGCCCCAGCCCCATATGCCAGAGGTGGCGGGTTCAAACCCAGCCCTGGCCAAAAACAAATAAACAAAAAAAAAACATGTGTTTTCCCCACCATGGTTAAGTATTCTGTGATTCTCAGACCCCAAGGCCAACCTTGGTCCCTTCCCACCCAAGTCCTTGCAGGGCCTTGGTTGTTGAATGGGCTCAGCTATCACCTTTTTGAGCACTGGTCAAGGCTGAGCTTCCAGACCTGCTTCCCTGGCCTTGGATGGCTTCTTTTAGGCCATGGTGGATGAAAACTTCCCAAAGTGACCAACATGTTTAAATCCAGTTTGTTTAGATCAGCAGTTCTCAACCTGTGGGTTGCTACCCATAGGAACTGTATTAAAGGTTTACAGTATTAAGAAGGTTGAGAACCACTCATTTAGATAGACTCTCTTAGGATTGAAGGTCTGTTTGGACTTCCACATGAACCTGCTTCTAGCATACATTTATTCTTTCAATGCACCTCAGTGGAGGGGCATTCCTGCAAACTCTAGAGTGGGGCTTTATGTGGTTGCATGTATATGTGTACTTTAGTAGCTTATGCATTCAGATGTTATTCATTTACCATGCTTTTTCCCTTTCAATTTGAATCCCACACCCTCAGAAACCATCTCTCTCTCTCTCTTTTTCTTTTTTTTTTTTTTGAGATAGAGTCTCACTTTGTCACCCTTTGTAGAGTGCTGTGACATCACAGCAACCACAAACTCTTGGGCTCAAGTGATTCTCTTGCTTCAGCCTCCCAAATAGCTGGAACTATAGGCACCTACTACAATGCTGGCTATTTTTGGAGACAGGATCTCACTCTTGCTCAGGTTGACTTCTTTTATTTGATTTCCTTGCTTATTATTTTGATTTTTATTTCTTTGCTTTTTGTTGTTGTTGTTGAGACTGAGTCCCATCCTATGCCCTGAGCAGAGGGCAACAGCATCATAGCTCATTGCAACCTCAGACTCAGGCTGTAGGCATCCCACTGCCTCAGCCTTCTGAAGCCATTGGGATTACAGGTGCTCGACACAGCGCCTGACTGGGTTTTTCATTTTTTTAGCACTTGGGGTCTCACTCTCGCTCAGGCAAGTCTCAAACTCCCGAGCTCAAGCAATTCTTCCTCCTCAGCCTCCCACAGTGCTGGGATTATGGGCGTGAGCCACTGCACCCAGGGCTCAGGCTGGTTTCTAACTCCTGAGCTCAGGTGATCCACCCGCCTTGGCCTCCCGCTAGGATTATAGGCTTGAGCCACCATGCCCAGCCAGGAACTATCTCTTTTATCTTCATTTTATTTATTTATTTATTTTTTTTTTTTTTGAGACAGAGCCTCAAGCTGTCACCCTGGGTAGAGTGCCGTAGCATTGTAGCTCACAGCAACCTCCAATCCTGGGCTCAAGCGAGTCTCCTGCCTCCGTCTCCCAAGTAGCTGGGACCACAGGCGCCCACCACAACACCCGGCTATTTTTTGGTTGCAGCCGTCATTGTTGTCTGGTGAGCCCCTCCTGGATTTGAACCCGCCAGCTCAGGTGTATGTGGCTGGTGCCTTAGGCGCTCGAGCCACAGGCACTGAGCCTTTATCACCATTTTATCTTTTATTTTTTATTTTTATTTATTTATTTTTTGAGATAGAACCTCAAACTGTCACCCTGGATAGAGCTCACAGCAACCTCCAATTCCTGAGCTCAAGCAAGTCTCTTGCCTCCACCTCCCAAGTAGCTAGGACTACAGTCGCCCGCCACAATGCCTGGCCATCTTTTGGTTGCAGCCGTCATTGTTGTTTGGCGGGCCTGGGCTGGATTCTAAACCGTGAGCTCAGGTGTATGTGGCTGGTGCCTTAGCCCGTTGAGCCACAGGCGCCGAGCCGAGATACTTTTATAAACAGGCAAACTAAGGCTGCTTCTCAGAGACAATATTAAACTCTTAGACAGAGTGGGTCTGGTTCAGCTAGCTGTTCCTGAGAGCATCTATGTGCAAACCTTGACTGGACATCCATCCCAGTAGGGAATGGAATTCCTGTGATTAGAATGGTTTCTGGATATTTAAAACTTTTCTCCATCCCCAAAGAAATTCAATAGTACAAATAGGTATGAACATGCATGTTTTGTGTGAACTAGGGTCCTACATGGTGTTGCCACACACATTCAGGATCATTTGACATTTGTTTCACAATTAAGCTAATCAGATGGTAGTTGGTTAAGATGACCAACATTAATGGATTAAGCACTAATTTGCTCATTAATTCATTCACTATGTAAGAATATAATGTAAAAATATGCATAGTAGATTGAAATGAAGTGTAATCAGGTTTGTTAGAATCAGAAATCTGGGTTTGAATAGCTTGGCTTCTTATTGATCTATTAAGTCAAATGCTCTTAAGCAGGTTTTTAAACTCTCTGACCTGTTCTAGGAGGAAATGAGAATAAATATCTTTAGCATTTGGGCCCTTGTCCATGTAATTATTTTTATCTTTAGGAATTCAGTTTTAAGAAATAATTATGAATCATTACAAAGATAAAACTATATACCTTGTGTATATAACAGTAGAAAAATAGAAACAGAGGACTTGTTAAAGAAATTATATTGCAACTCTATTTAGAAATCTCTGTAGCTGTTATAAATGTCATAGGTGAATACTGACTTGGGATATACTCAGGATATACTGTTAAGTTAGAAAATACATTTAAGTCAGTGTCTACAGATGTTTTGGCCTCAAGGCCCCTTTACACTCTTAGATTATTGAGGACTTTTTTGTTCTTATGCATTATATCTATTGATATTTAACATATTAGAAATTAAAACTGAGGAAATTTAAAAGTATGTTTGGGCTGGGTGGGGTGACTCACGCTGTAGTCCTAGCACTCTGGGAGGCTGAGACAGGAGGATCGCTTGAGCTCAGGAGTTCGAGACCAGCCTGAGCAAAAGCAAGACCTCGTCTCTACTAAAAATAGAAAAATTAGCTGGACATGGTGATGAACACCTATAAAAGTCCCAGCTACTTAGTAGGCTAAGGCAGGAGGCTTAAACCCAGGAGTTTGAGGTTACTGTGGTACCTGGGGCAACAGAGTAAGACATTGTCTCCAAAATAAAAGTATATGTATCTGTTAACTTAGTAAAAATAATATTATAACCTTTTTATGAAAAATAGCTATATATTCCAAAACAACAACAAAAAAATTATGGAGGGTGGCACCTGTAGCTCAAGCAGCTAAGGCACCAGCCACATACGTGAGAGCTGGCGAGTTTGAATCTGGCTCGGGCCTTCCAAACAATGAAACTACAACCAAAAAATAGCCAGGCATTGTGTCAGGTGCCTATAGTCCCAGCTACTCAGGAGGCTGAGGCAAGAGAATCGCTTTTTTAGCTTCTATGCGCCATGTTAAACGTATCGTGAGCATCGTTTCTTGCAATATCCCAAAGGAGTAGTCAGGATTTTCCCCATTTTACAGTGGAGAAAGCTGAGACTTAGAAAGTGTCATTTAGGGGCGGCGCCTGTGGCTCAGCAAGTAGGGCGCTGGCCCCATATACTGAAGGTGGCGGGTTCAAACCCAGCCTCAGCCAAACTGCAAAACAAAAAAATAGCCGGGCGTTGTGGCAGGCGCCTGTAGTCCCAGCTACTCGGGAGGCTGAGGCAAGAGAATCACCTAAGCCCAGGAGTTGGAGGTTGCTGTGAGCTGTGTGACGCAATGGCACTCTACCGAGGGTGATAACTTGAGGCTCTATCTCAAAAAAAAAAAAAAAAAGAAAGAAAAGAAAAATTATGGAGAAAACTAGCATTGGTTTACATTTTGCAAATCTCTGTAATGCCTGGCTTAATGGAAGACACCTAGATTCTCATATCTGCTTCTGCATTTGATTTGTTACAATATGTGGTTATGTGATTTGGGTTGAGGTATTTGAAGAAAATCTGCTCTTATACATATATCTTGTTGATAAAGGGAGGAATATTTTCGTAGCCTTTTAACAAAATTGTTGATAAATAGATGTCAGGTAGCCTTAGGAAAACTCCATTGTACATTCATGAGGGAATGACAGTGAAAAGGAGACTATGTCTTATTGTTATTATGGAGACAGTTTTGACTTTTCCTGGCTCCTGGAAGGGTCTTGGAAACCCCAGACGCCCCACCTGGAGAATTACCGCAGCAGTTAAGCAGAGTAGCTTTCTTGTGTTGCAGGATCTGATAGATGACTTGAAGTCAGAACTGAGTGGCAACTTTGAACAGACAATAGTGGCAATGATGACACCCACTGTGCTGTATGACGTGCAGGAGCTGCGGAGGGCCATGAAGGTTTGTCTGTGTTCCTCTCTCATGCCCCTGGTGCTGTTAGTACAAACACTGAAGTGCCCGCTCCAGAAATTGGGACAAAGGCCTTCTGAGAGGGGGGAGGATAAAGTATAGAAGAAAGATTTTCCCTCAGCTTGAGAACATTACATCCTATTACAGCAATGACAATTTAAAGGTTTTTTTTCTAAAAGAAGTTACAGAATCATTTCCTTCTTCCTGTGGCTCAAAGGGGAGTGATTACAGAGGTCGCTTCGGGTATAGTTGTAGAAACCGTCTTGTTGTGTTAGCTATTTTTGAGATATGCAAGTTTGCAACTGATATCAGGCTTAGAACTGACAAAAATCTTCTTGGCCTTGGGGCGGCACCTGCGGCTCAAAGGAGTAGGGCATAAGCCCTATATGTCAGAGGTGGCAGTTTTCAACCCAGCTCCCGCCAAAAACTGCTGGGGGGTGGGGAGAACGTTCTTGGCCTAACCAATCAATTGTGCTCTTGATGGGGTCTGCCAATTTTTAGTGAGCAAGTATGAAATGCAAATCTAGGTAGTCCCTGACTTAGGATGGTTTTATTTGCAAGTTTTCAACTTTACAGTGGATTTATCAAGATGTAACCCCATTGTAAGTTGAAGGGCGTAAGTAGAATTCCCCTCCTCAACCATGTCTTTAAGTACTTAGCTTTGTGGAAGGTTCTGGGCTAGGCTCTGGGAAAGCGGGGAGGTGACAGAGTCTTTGCCAAAAGGTTCTGCCCTTTAGAGAAAGAGAATAGAGGTCAAGGAAAGATTAAACCCGCAGAGAGCAGAAACTGTATCTAATCTGGCACAATAGCCAACACATAGTAAACAATCTATGAATATTTGTTGTTAATATTTGTTATGGCAAACGCACTGGATGTGAGTCAGGACAATTAGAAGTTAATAAATTATGTTGCTGGAACGCAGTGTGTTGTCCTTATTGCCTGCGGATTCCTGGCTATATTCCTTATGTGTCTGGGACTCAGCTGTGTAAGCTGGCTCAAATGGCCCTCTCTGCTTTTGTGTTTAGGGAGCCGGCACAGACGAGGGCTGCCTGATTGAGATCCTGGCCTCCCGGACCCCTGAGGAGATCCGACGTATAAACCAGACTTACCAGCAGCGTATGTGACATCCTCAGTGGCCCCAGCTCAGGTTTTGCTGTGATTTGAGAACGAGATGAGCAATGGGTGGCTATTCACTGATTAGACTCTCTCAGGAGGGATCCTACGTGCCTAGCTCTGCTGTGAAGCAGATCCCTGTCTAGGCAAATGGCTGAGCGTTGGCTTCTTAAGACTTCTCACGTGGGCTCAGCGCCCGTAGCTCAGTGCGTAGGGTGCCGGCCACATACACGGAAGCTGGTGGGTTCGGCCACATACACGGAAGCTGGTGGGTTTGAGCTAGGCCCAGGACTGCTAAACAACAGTGACAACTGCAACCAAAAAACAGCCAGGCATTGTGGCAGTAATCTCTTATTAGCAAGCAAAGAATCAAAGTTGCCTGTTAAAAAATGGTGACACAGGAGGGGAGGGGAGGGGGAAGGATGGGTGGAGAGAGGGCAATTGGTGGGATCACAGCTATGGTGCATCTTAGAAGGGTACTGTGAAACTTATTAAATGTAGAATATCAATGTCTTCATATAGTGATTAAGAAAATGCCATGAAGGCTATGTTTAACAGTCTGACAAAAATATTTCAGATTGTATATGAAGTCAGCACATTGTGCCCCCTGATTGCACTAATGTACACAATTATGATTTAATAAAATTATAAAAAAAAAAAAATGGTGGCACACCCAACTTAAAAAGAAATGGTGCTGCAAATAAATCTTAGTATTCCAAGTGGCCTGGAAGGGCTGTCTGGCCCAATCTCTTACCTCCAGACTGGACTGTATGTCCTACAGCCATCTCAGAATGATAGCCGTTTACTCCCCTCTTAGAAACCTCCAGAGGGTGATACATAGAAAAGGCTTTCTTTTTTTTGTTTTTTTTGAGACAGAACCTCAAGTTGTCACCCTGGATAGAGTGCTGTGGCATCACAGCTCACAGCAATCTCCAATTCCTGGGCTCAAGCAAGTCTCTTACCTCCACCTCCCAAGTAGCTGGGACCACAGGCACCCGCCACAACGCCTGGCCATTTTTTGGTTGCAGCCGTCATTGTTGTTTGGCGGGCCCAGGCTGGATTCGAACCCGCCAGCTCAGGTGTACATGGCTGGCACCTTAGCCCGTTGAACCACAGGCGCTGAGCCAGAAAAAGCCTTCAAAAAAAAATTGCATGCCTTTTTGCCCTAAGAACGTAACAAAAAATACACAAAGTATAGCTAAATTATGTTGCTGGAACCCAGTGTGTCATCCTTATTGCCTGATTAGTTTCTTCCTAAGTTATCTGTAGTCAGCATGTATTACTTTTGTAACAAGAAAAACAACCACAATAAGAACTTTTTGGTAAGTGTTCAGAGCAAGAGATTCTAAACTGTGGGAGTTTGTAGTTAGTACTAGGAGCCCAATGCAGGTTTTATCCCGAAGGGCTGTGAAGCGTGGGGGCCTCTCTTGGATAACGTGTGGGAACCTTTCCAGTGAGAGATGTGGTAGAAAAGGCCCATGCTGGGACTTGTGTCCGACAGCCCCTCCCGCCCCCAGAGCTGGGCTCAGAAGTCCCGCTCTGGCTGCCTCCACTGCAGGGGCCCTTCTGCAATGCTGTTGCCTCTGCATCTCTGAGAACCACATTTGGAACAGACTCTGGGCAGTGGGAACCAGAGAGGGAGGATTTCAGCCCCCGATTATCTCATTTCACTATGATGACAAGATCAACTTAACCATTTTACCAGAGTTTTTGAAAAATTGTGTGTGGGATGGAAAATCTCTTGATGAGCTGCTTTGGTAAACAGGCTGATCCTGAGGGGACAGAATGCTCCAGAGTGAGGGAGACAGCGTTGGCCAAGATTCTTTATCCTGATGTCGGTAATTTCACTCTCTTGCTAGACTATGGACGGAGCCTTGAAGATGACATTTGCTCCGACACATCATTCATGTTCCAGCGAGTGCTGGTGTCTCTGTCGGCTGTAAGTTACTGCTTCTGTTAGCTGCTCCTGATGGGGGATGGGTTTTATCAGCAGGCTCCCCTTTACCAGCCTTTCTCATCCTTTTAGCCCCCTAAATGTGGATATTTTCCAGGTGGTGTTCTTGGGCCTTTCTGTTCTTTTATTTCCTCTTTAGAGATTCTGGATAGTCATGTGTGTCCATTTGTTCTCCTTTAATTCATGCACTTAATGCATGCCACGCAACTGGTTGAGCAGTTGGGCTGGTAATTCTAGAAGCAAGATGGAAGGATGAACTGGGATTCTGTGTTGGGAGGAGTTTACGTTTTATTTGGACAGCAGTAGGGAACCACCCAAGGTTTGGGAGCAGTAGAGGATGTGGTTGGAACTGGGTTTTCAGAAGAGTAAGATGGTAGTGAGGTGTGGGGTGAACAGGGCCAAGCACCTGAAGGCTGGGAGACCATTGGGAAGTTACTCAGTATTCTAGGTGGGGAGCCAGGAGAACTGGGCTAGGTGGCCAGACGTGACTTCTCTCTTCTGAGACATTTCACATCATTTCCTAATGTATCCTTTTCTCTGGCCTCCTTCTTGAGCTCAAGACTGTTTCTTGCTGCTTTTCAGATGTTTCCTTATGGATATTCTACTATCACCTCAAAAAAGTCCTCCTAAACTCATTTTTTCCTCCAAAGCAGCTCTTCTTCCTGATTCTGCTATTTCTTTTAATATTGCTGCTGTTCTTCCCGCATGCAAAGCAGAGTGCTGGAAGTTCTCTGCAATTTCCGCCTCGTCTCTGGCATTTACTTAATAATACCTACCTGTTTTTTTATTTCCTTCCCATTTTTCTTTCCCTCCCATATTTACCACTCGGATGAAGCCATGCCTAGACCATAGAACCAAGACAGTATAGGAATAAAAAGAGTCTAAAAAACCTTGAGGAGAGTAGCCCGTTTCATTTCTCTTTGGCTCTCCTCTGAGCCTTTAACCCTGTCCTCTTGTGAGCTGGTGTTGATAAGGCATAGGGGCCATTTTCATGTGCTCCTGGCATCCCACTGCAGATTCTCTTGAGTCTGTCTGCTCCCGATCTCTTTTTGGCAGAAGCTGATACTGCAGAGTTGCCAGTTAGGAAGGCACAGGGGTGGGGGGGTGGGGGGGAGGCAAGGAGGTAATGAGGGAGCAGCCATTCTCCTTCAGAGACTGGCAGAGACACCGGGCATCATGAGAGGCCACACTGAGGCTAATGTCCTCTAGGCACAGATAACAGCTAATGCAGGCACAGAGGACATCTGTCCTCCCTCCCTCCGTCCAAAGTCCCAGTCCTTGTAGCATTTCGGCTAATTACCATGTCCTTGGGTTCCCAGACCTTCTGTCTTAACTGTGCCCCCAAATCCTCCTAGATACTCTCACATTCTTTTTGGTTTCTTTTTCTTGTCCTCAGGGCGGTAGGGATGAAGGAAATTTTCTGGATGATGCTCTCATGAGGCAGGATGCCAAGGTTCGTACAACTATAGCTTTTTTCTTCCAGTTTTCTTCTTTTTAGCCAGTAAAACAGGCCCTAATTGGTGGAGGACCTCTTACATATTTTAGTGGATATTAGCCAGGCTGGGATATATTATGAAAAACAAACATAGATTCCCATAGATGGCCTTTGATAACAGAGATTTTTTGTTTTTTTTTTTTTTGAGACAGAGCCTCAAGCTGTCACCTTGGGTAGAGTGTCATAGCATCACAATTCACAGCACCTCCAACTCCTGGGCTTGAGCAATTGATTCTCTTGCCTCTGCCTCCCAAGTAGCTGGGACTATAGGCACCTGACACAACGCCCGGCTATTTTTTGGTTGCAGCTGTCATTGTTGTTTGGTGGGCCCGGGCTGGATTCGAACCTACCAGTTCAGGTGTATGTGGCTGACGCCTTAGCTGCTTGAGCCACAGGCTCCTAGCCAAGCAATCTTTTTTTTTTCTTGAGACAGAGCCTCAAGCTGTCACCTTGGATAGAGTGCCATGGCATCACAGCTCTCAGCAACCTCCAATTCCTGGGCTCAAGCAAGTCTCTTGCCTCCGCCTCCCAAGTAGCTGGGACCATAGGCACCCGCCACAATGCCCGGCCACTTTTTGGTTGCAGCCGTCATTGTTGTTTGGCGGGCCTGGGCTGGATTTGAACCCGCCAGCTTAGGTGTATGTGGCTGGCACCTTAGCCTGTTGAGCCCCAGGCACCGAGCCAAGTTCCAGGTTTCTTGACATTGAGTCCATTGTGTGGCAATGCCAGATTAACCACTGAGCACCTTAGGAATCACTTAGAGGTGATTTTTTTCACTCTGCATTTTTACTTCCCCAAAGAGGAACATTTATAAGGCCTGTGCAAAACAGTGTGGCACAGTGTATATCCAGTTGAGTAAAACTGATAGCAAACTCCAAGAATTAGGTGTTTTTCTGGTACTCAACTCACTAATGGTTGTCCTGGTGCCAACCTCTGCTCTAATAAGCTGTGGCCCAGTAACTGATTGGATGAGGCCCACTCACATTAGAGAGAGGAGTCTGCTTTACTCAGTCTACTGATTTTAATGTTAATCTCATCAAAAAAAAAAAAAAAAAGACAGCTTTAGCCAGAATAATATTTGGCCAAATATCTGGGCACCTTGTGGCCCACTCAGGTTGACACATAAATCATCCATAAGAAGTCACAAGCCTGTTGAGATTCAAGTTTAAGAATAAATGACTTAAATAGCTGGGATTTGTGGTGGGTGCCTGTAGTCCCAGCTACTCGGGAGGCTGAGGCAAGAGAATCGCCTAAGCCTGGGAACTGTAGGTTGCTGTGAGCTGTGTGACGCCATAGCACTCTACTGATAGCGACAAAGTGAGACTCTGTCTCTACCAAAAAAAAAAAAATGACTTAGACTAACTTTTTGGGCCTTTTCAGCTTTAAAACTCTGTGATTATGTTAATTGACTCTAAAGCACTGACAGGATTAGAAAAAGAAGTAAAGAAACAGAGGAATAGATGGTGGTGAGCCCAATGAGTCACAATATGTGTTAGTAAAAACTGTTTACCAGTAGTGTTTTTTAAACTTTTTTTTTTTTTTTTTTTTGAGGCAGAGCCTCAAGTTTTCACCCTGGATAGAGTGCTGTGGCATCACAACTCACAGCAACCTCCAATTCCTGGGCTCAAACGAATCTCTTCGCCTCCCAAGTAGCTGGGACTACAGGCGCCTGCCACAATGCCCAGCCATTTTTTGGTTGCAGCCATCATTGTTGTTTGGCAGGCGGGGCTGGATTTGAACCCGCCAGTTCAGGTGTATGTGGCTGGCGCCTTAGCCCATTGAGCCACAGGCGCCGAGCCATTTTTCAAACTTTTTAATCTCATACCATACTTAAACCTATAGTTAAACTTCCATAGCACACTTAAATTAAGTTGCTAAAAAAAGAAAAGTAAAAAAAGAATATACTTACTGTGCTTTGAACTTCTTTTGAAAATAATTTAATTAATCATCTTTTTTTTTTTTTTTTTGAGACAGAGCCTCAAGCTGTCACCCTGGATAGAGTGCTGTAGCATCACAGCTCACAGCAACCTCTGATTCCTGGGCTCAAGTGAGTCTCTTGCCTCTGCCTCCCAAGTAGCTGGGACTACAGGCGCCCGCCACAACACCCAGCCATAATTTTTGGTTGCAGCCGTCATTGTTGTTTGGTGGGCCCGGGCTGGATTCGAACCTACCAGCTCAGGTGTACGTGGCTGGTGCCTTAGCCCATTGAGCCACAGGCGCCAAGCCTTAATTAATCATCTTTAAAATTTTTCAGTCAGGTATAGTAGCTCATGCCTGTAATCCCAGCCCTCTGGGAGGCTGAAGTAGGTGGATTGCCTGAGCTCACAAGTTCAAGACCAGCCTGAGCTAGAGTGAGACTCTGCCTCTAAATATAGCCCGGTGTTGTGGCAAGCACCTGTATCCCAGCTACTTGGGTGGCTAAGGCAAGAGAATTGCTTGAGCCCAGGAGTCTGCAGTTGCTATAAGCTGTGACAACAGGGCACTCTACTAGGGGGGACAAAGTAAGACTCTGTCTCAAAAAAAAAAAATTTATTTTTTTACAGCACACCAAAATTCTCTTATGGCATACCAGTGTGTTGTGACATACCAGTTGAAAATCACTGATTTAGAGAAAGTTAATAGGTCAGCTGCTTATTATAAATCAAAGTTCTGCTTTATCAATAATTGAGTTAAAATGAGCAGAATCAATTTCTTGTATTTTTGCTGGTTGGAATGTAAGTAATTACCATGGTTCTACTATGAGATAGATTATTCTAGAGAAGGACTGTCCGATAGAACTTTTTGCAAAGATGAAAACATTCTACATGCACAGTGGCCTGTATAGGTGGTCATTGGCCACATGTAGCTAGTCACTGAGCACTTGAAATGTGGCTAGTGTGGGGTGTACACGTGTACCTTTGACTCAAGTGGTACAGAAGCAGTCCATGTAATCAAAACATGTGTACCCCTGTAATATTCTGAAAGTTAAAAGGCTTGGTGCTTATAGCTCGGTGGTTAGGGTGCCAGCCACATACACCAGGGCTGGTGAGTTCAAACCAGCCCAGGCCTGATAAACAACAATGACAACTACAACAAAAAAATATAGCTGGGCATTGTGGCAGGCGCCTGTAGTCCCAGCTACTTGGGAGGCTGAGGCAAGAGAATCGCCTAAGCCCAAGAGTTGGAGTTTGCTGTGAGCTGTGATGCCACAGCACTCTACCAAGGGCAACATAATGAGACTTTGTCTCAAAAGAAAGGAAAAAAAGATTGCTGAAGCTATAGAACAGTGATTTTCAACCAGTGTGCTGCAAAAATTTTAGAGATCATTAATAAAATTATTTTTGAAAGAAAAAAAAAAAGAAATGTGCCTAGTGTGACCAAGGAGCTGAATTTTACATTTTATTTAATATTAATTAAAATTTAAATAGCCACCTGAGATTAGTGGCAACCCAAGTCTAGGACATTCCTTTTAGCTCTTAAAATAGAACCAAGGCGTCTGCATACAGGGAACTGTTCATGTTGCCCTGACGCCAGAGAGATACTATAGCATCCTGGTAAATGTATACCTAAGGAAGAATCCTGAGTCATCCCCAATAAGCCCCACCACTTCCATGACCAACAAAATAATACTACCTAGCTGAGCTCTTTGACACTCTCTCTTTTTTTTTTTTGTAGAAACAGAGTCTCACCTCATCACCCTCAATAGAGTGCTGTGGTGTCACACAGCTCACAGCAACCTCCAACTTCTGGGCTTAGGTGATTCTCTTGCCTCAGCCTCCTGAGTAGCTGGGATTACAGGCGCCTGCCACAACACCCAGCTGTTTTTTTGTTTTGCAGTTCAGGTCAGGGCCAGGTTTGAATCTGCCACCCTCAGTATATGGGGCCGCCGCCCTACTTGCTAAGCCATAGGCACCGCCCCAGCTGAGCTCTTTGAAGTTGTGGAAATATTTGCATATGTCCTGGCATATCCTTTTTGGTGCTTTAAACTTGTGCTTTGTTTGGCTTCAGGACCTGTATGAGGCTGGAGAGAAAAAATGGGGGACAGATGAGGTGAAATTTTTAACTGTTCTCTGTTCCCGGAATCGAAATCATCTGTTGCATGGTAAGGCCCTTACCTCACTGCCAAAAGAAACTATTTGAAAGAGAGTAAAAACTGCATTCCTCATAATTAACTGTAACCTTTTCTTTTCATTTGGTACAGAGAACTGATTGTACTGAACTGTCATACCTTGGAAATGTATGAATCCAATGATGTGCCAATTTCTGAAAGATTAATTATGAATAATTAGCAGAAATACAATGTATTCATAGAAGCTTGGTATTCCCATTACTAAAAAACTTACCTTCATAGTCAGTCTTTTTTCTAGAGTAGCCCCAAGACTTTCATTTTAATTTAGTTACATAAGAAAATTATCTTCAATACAACAGGAAACAGTAAAATAGAAATGTTGGTTGATATTTACTCCTGTTTAACATCCATGCTGTAAAGCTAATACAAGTGATTTCTTTAGGAGTTATGTTGCATAATGTGAATCGTGGATAATTTTAAATTTTATTTCCTATGTGTAATGTTTCTAATTTGTTTCTGATAATTCTAAACTTTGTAATATGCTTTTAACTTCTCTGGAGGAAAGCTAACAATTATAGAGTATTTTTGTCAGGTTTATATTATTCTTATAAATAATAGGAAGGGTTTAATAAGATATTTCATCTTTTATATAAGATTTTTAGTTCTTTACGTACATGATAATTTTTTTTGTTTTTTTGAGACAGAGTCTCCCTTTGTTGCCCTTAGTAGAGTGCCATGGCATCACAGCTCACAGCAACCTCAAACTCTTGGGCTCAAGTAATTCTCTCATCTCAGCCTCCTGAGTAGTTGGGACTATAGGTGACCACCACGACACCTGTATTTTTAGAGACCAGTTTCGCTCTTGCTTACGCTGGTCTCAAACTCTTGAGCTCAAACAATCCACTGGCGACAGCCTCCCAGAGTGCTTAGATTACAGGTGTGAGCCATCTCGCCCAACACTCATACATAATAATTTTATAAACCAGATGTGGCCTTATAATCACACACGCTGATTTACAAAGCATTCAGGAAATTTGAGAATGAGTCTGCTAAATTGAAAAAATAAAGTAACTGAAAAGTACAACAGCTGTCACAATTTATTTCAGATATTCCACAGTGACAAAAAATAGGATACGACTCCTGTTGATAAATATCTTGGGCTACCATCAGAATTCTGATTGCCTTCCCTTGTATGATTACAAATAACACAAATCTCCCTCTGGTGGTATTTTCTAAGAACTTCAGGTCCCCAGAAGCCCATTTAGTGTGTAAATACATTTGTAATAATTTTCACTTGTGGGCACAAATCCTACAGTTGGGCAGTTATAAAATATGTTTGTAAGCCACGGGGAGGAAATGTCTTAAGCATTATCTGGATAAAGAAAACTTCGTAATTTTCTCCCTAACCAGCCCTAATAGCGAGGATTCCTAGTAAGGTTTTGTTAGTGCTTTTTTAGCTTGTATGAGCCTCTGTTAAACGTGTCATGAGCATTGTTTCTTGCAATTTCCCAAAAGAGTAGTCACGATTTTCCCCATTTTACAGTAGAGAAAATTGAGGCTTAGAAAGTGTCATTTAGGGGCGGCGCCTGTGGCTCAGCAAGTAGGGCGCCGGCCCCATATACTGAAGGTGGCGGGTTCAAACCTAGCCTCGGCCGAACTGCAAAACAAAAAAATAGCCAGGTGTTGTGGTGAGCACCTGTAGTCCCAGCTACTCGGGAGGATGAGGCAAGAGAATCACCTAAGCCCAGTAGTTGGAGGTTGCTGTGAGCTATGTGACGCCACAGCACTCTACAAAAAAGAGAGTGTGTCATTTACATTCTTTAATTCCAAACAACATATACTGACGCCAATTTAAGTGAGAAAAGAAGAAATAATACAAAATGGGACAAGAGGAAAAATGAAAAATACTGATAGCTCACAAAATTGAATGGAGAGATGAACAACTTCAGGAAGAACAGAAATCAAGGCAATTCTGGGGCTCTGTAGAAGAGAGTCATGGATTTTATTTCTTTTTTTTTTTTGAGACAGAGCCTCAAGCTGTCACCCTGGATAGAGTGCGGTGGCATCACAGCTCAAAGCAACCTCCAATTCCTGGGCTCAAGCGAGTCTCCTGCCTCCGCCTCCCAAGTAGCTGGGACTACAGGTGCCCGCCACAACACCCGGCCATTTTTTGGTTGCAGCCAACATTGTTGTTTGCCGGGCCCGGGCTGAATTCGAACCCGCCAGCTCAGGTGTACGTGGCTGGTGCCTTAGCCCGTTGAGCCACAGGCACCGAACCATGGATTTTATTTCTAAGGCAGAGTATCTGAAGTCTGTTCTCCATTAAAAATACTGATTCTTTCTTTTTTGTAGAGACAGAGTCTCCCTTTATTGCCCTCTATAGAGTGCCATAGCATCACAGAGCTCACAGCAACCCCCAACTCCTGGGCTTAGGCGATTCTCTTGTCTCAGCCTCCCGAGTAGCTGGGACTACAGGCACCCGGCTATTTTTCTGTTTTGCAGTTCTGCCGAGGCTGGGTTTGAACCTGCCACCTTCAGCATATGGGGCTGGCGCCCTACTCGCTGAGCCACAGGTGCTGCCCCCTAAAATACTGATTCTTGAACCCCCTCTTCAGACTGCTTGAATTAGAATCTCTGGGAGTGATAACCAGTAAGTTGAACATGTTTCCCAGGTGATACTTATGTTCTCTGGGACATAAGTTCTCTTATGTTCTCTGGGTAAAGATGACTCAGTGCTTTTGACCATCCCCATGATGATCAATTTTAAATGTTTTAAATTCCCGGAACGGTAAGTCTAATGAGTCCTGACTGTGCGAACTGCTTACTTCTTTGATAGAGGTTAGAGTGTATGTTGTTAGGTATGGGTGTCCCTTGATTGATAGCCTTGTGAAAATCACATTGTTAGAGGTGAGGCAGCACCCCAAAGAAGATTAAACAAAGCAGACACTTGCTGTGAGAAGATTCCAGGAGGCAGAAGAAAAGAAAACATACTTATCACATTCAAAAATACTTGGCAAAGGGGCGGTGCCTGTGGCTCAAAGGAGTGGGGTGCCGGCCCCACATGCAGGAAGTGGCAGGTTCAAGCCTGGCCCTGGCCAAAAACTGCAAAAAAAAAAAATACTTGGCAACAATGGCTGGGAGCAGTTGCTCACGCCTATAATCCTCGCATGCTGGGATTGCTTGAGTTTAGGAGTTCAAGATCAGCCAGAACAAGAGCGAGACCCCATCTCTCCCCCAAATAGAAAAACAAGCCAGACATAGGGGCACACGCCTGTACTCCCAACTACTTGGAAGGCTGAGACAAGAGGATTGCTCAAGGCCAAGTATTTGAGGTTGCTGTTAGCCAGACTGATGCAATGGCACTCTACCCAGGGCAACAGGGTGAGAATCTGTCTCAAAAAAAAAAAAAAAAAAAACTTGGCTAAAGAGCAAAAAATTAATTATGTTAAAGTCTGTTAAAAGATGCAACCAGCTGTCATTAAATGTGACTCCATTTTTTTTTCTTACATTGCCATCAGAACTCCAACATGCTATTAACTATTGTACCTCACAGAGCATCAGCTTAACCGTTTAAATAATCTGATTTGACTCAGTTTTGAAGAGGTCGAATTGCTTAGATTTGGGTTTCTTTTAAAGTCAACCCATAAACTTGACTTTATGAACTGCTCTAGTTTTGAAGAGCAAGAAGGAAGATGAACACACAGGTGATTGCCAAGGCCAAAATTACCAAAAGACACATTCTGCTTACTGAGGAAACAATGAGAAAAGAAAGCAAATGTCTCCAGAGGTCATGTCCATTTTATGTGTGAGAAAACAGGGTCCCAGAAAAGAGAAGGGACTTGTCTAATGTCCTCCAACCATCGCAGTTTTTCTTCTTCCTCACCTTGGGCCCATTCCACTATGCTAGATCCTTCCTGGGTGTTTGCCCACATTGTGGATTAGTTTCTTTGTTTTTTTTAAGTGTTCAAAATTTTTATTAAATTGTAGTCTAATTTAACAATATCTGATTTTATAGACATCATCCCATGGTGAACATATTTAATAAGTGAAAGAAAAACAAACATCTCACCTAAGTCATTATTTTCTGCAGACTCAGCAATAAGATAACCACACAGAACACTGTGTAATAATAGCACACACTTGCTCAGAGTTTCATACAAGCCATGTTGCTTATCAAACTATATCTGCTAACATTTTAATACAGTAAGTTTAGTGATTGCAGTTCCCATGTAAGTACCTTATTGACATAACATTTAATTTGCAAATCAGAATGTATCAAGGAAAACAGTAAAGAGTAAAGTAAAAACTGAACATAAAAATTTATGAAAAGAAAATAAAGAAAAAGAGTGAACTATCCTTGGAATGGAAAAGTCAAACGAGTCTATAAATATTTGCTTAGAACAGAACAGACCAAGTATGGATTTCACAAACCAAAAGTTGATAAACTCAATGCAATATAAATCCTTCTTTCTGTAAAGGCTGAAGAGAAACTAAAGGTCTATAAAATTGTTACTTTGGGCCTTAAACGTTACTAATGCTTCTGATCAAAAAAAGCCACAACAGTTGAGATTGTAGTTTTTCATTTTATTATTTTACATGGGTTGTGGGCACAAAGCAATCCTCCTTAATAAAGTTGACAATTAGTTTCACTCAGAACATTTTTAATAATGCACATTAAAAAAAGTATTCATGGCTTGGTGCCTGTGGCTCAACAGGCTAAAGCGCCAGCCATATATACCCAAGCTGGCGGGTTCGAATCCAGCCCGGGCCTGCCAAACAACAATGACAGCTGCAACTAAAAAATGGCTGGGCGTTGTGGTGGGCGCCTGTAGTCCCAGCGACTTGGGAGGTGGAGGCAAGAGACTCGTTGAGCCCAGGAATTGGAGGTTGCTGTGAGCTGTGATGCTACAGCTCTCTATCCAGGGTGACAGCTTGAGGCTCTGTCTCAAAAAGAGAAAAGAAAAGAGAAGAATTCATCTTACAAATTGTTCTGCAATCCAAACATACAATAGCTTGGAGCTCAATTAGAAAACAAAGCCAATGTAAAAAGACAGATTAATACAACTACAACAGAACAGGTTTTGTATGGCTTGATTTTACAATTTTCTTACTGCATCATCAATGTCAGAAATCTGTTCCTTTAGCTGGCTCCACTGCTCCGGATTTAAAGAAATACCTTTCCTTCTTGGTTTCATTTCACCTTCTGGATCTCTAATATTCTCTATTATCAATAAAAACTTTCTCTTTAAAGTCCCAAACACTAATATACCTCATTTTCCCAATCTGAAACATGTTATCATTTCTGCTGCTGCTGCTCTGTTTGGAAGATGATAGAGCTTTTGAAATTTCAGTCTTTTGTTTCTTCACAGGACTTTCTGGAGCAACTTGCTTTTTCTTCTTTAACTTTTTGTTAATTTCACTGTGTGAATCACTGCCAGAAGAGCTTAAAGAAACAAGTTCCTTTTATTTAGGCATTGCTCTGCAGTAAGAAAACAAAAGAGTTAGTTTTGGTTTTACATGTTGCCCAGATTTTTGTTGCTTCCTCCTCATGTGTTCTTTCTTTTTGTTCACCACCTTGTTCTCCTTTATCCTTCTCACTGCCTTCTTTGTTTCAAACAGAAGTCCTTGCTCTTGATGACAGTATGTTGCAATGTGTCACCCAGACACCAGATGGTACTGTGGGTTTTTTTTTGGGGGGGGGGGGGAGACAGAGAACACAGCCAGCACCTTCTATGGTCCTTATTCCAAACTTAGTTACCTTTGGTGACCACCAGACTGGTTCCTTAGCATTTAGACCCTGCCAGGTTGGGATCTTAAAGGTCACAAGAATTCTTCAGGGGCAAGTCTCACAGTGCCCTAACTTCAGTTCCCTGGGGTGTGAGAGTCCCTCAGCCTGTCCTAGGAGACAAGTTCTGATCCTGGCAGGTGGAATTAAGACATCTTGTACTTTAGGCCCCTGCTAAGATCTTTTCACGACTTTCCCACATTGGCAGCCCACTGGCTTCTGAGATCTTCTCCTTATGGCTGCCTTGCCATCCACCAAACCTACAGCAAATCCACTCCCACTGGCATTCAAAAAGTCTGCCCATTCTTCCAAGCTTTCCATTCAATGGGCGGTTCCCCACAACAACTGAACACTCTGGAAAGGCTTCCTCCTCTCCTGGACCTCCATGGGCTACCTGCCAATTCCAGCTGTTGCAATGATTTGCCTAATTCATTAGATTTCCTCTGCTCCAGATCGTATGTTGCAGCCAGCTCACCACCTTCTCGCTGTACTCCCTGAACTATGACTCTGTGTAAGATCCCCATGCTAGGTATGGCTGGGTTCTCTCTTTTTCCCCAGTCATTGTGGGAAAACTCAGCTGAAAGATCCTGCTGGTTCACCATCTTGCCTTCTATTCAATTGTTTTTTAGGTCATTCTTATGGATGTACAGTGTTATCTCACCAAGGTTTAAATTTGTATTACCCTGATGATTAACTGCATAAAGCATACTTTCATATATTTAGTATTCATTTCGTGATGTTCTACTATGAAATGCTGGTTCAAATATTTTGGCTTTTATATTCCCTTAATTGAGCTGTCTAACATTTTGTGTTGACTTATTGTTTTCACAGAAAATCTTAAGTTATATCTCTTCATATGGTTATACAGTTAATATGACTAGCTACCTAAATATCTTCTTTCTTCACTGTTTAATGTAAAATCTTCCTATTTCCCCTTGCCATCTTCATAAAAGCACCGTCCCAGACAGAACCCAGTTGAAAATTCTACAAATTACTGTTGTTTCTTTCTTCTAGTCCAGTGGTTCTCAACCTTCCTAATGCCGCAACCCTTTAATACAGTTCCTGTGGGTCGCGACCCACAGGTTGAGAACTGCTGTTTTGCCAAAATGATTTATTTTATTAAATATTTGGGTAACAGATGAAAGTCCAAAGTATAGATGTCAGGTCTGGTGAATCTTATTTTCAAAAATTACATGCAACAAAATCCAAGGAATACAAAGCTAGTCTATAATCCTTTATAATTAAATTACTTAGAACACTAAGAAAACAAAAGAGGGTTAGTACCTTATTTCTTCCTTGATTTCACCAACTCTGGAAGTGCTGGTAGTGTTATATTATCTACATTTATGTATTTAAAAAAAAACAACAACAACAAGATTTACTAATTGTATATGGATCACTGCAAGCAATTTAGTAATTAACTGCCATTGTTAGGAACTAATCAAATTCCTCATCTTTTTTTTGAGACAGAGTCTCAAGCTGTCACCCTGGATAGAGGGCTGTGGCATCACAGCTCACAGCAACCTTCAATTCCTGGGCTCAAGCGAGTCTCCTGCCTCCGCCTCCCAAGTAGCTGGGACTACAGGCGCCCGCCACAACGCCCGGCCATTTTTTGGTTGTAGCTGTCGTTGTTTGGCTGGTCCGGGCTGGATTCGAACCCACCAGCTCAGGTGTATGTGGCTGGCACCTTAGCCCATTCAGCCACAGGCGCCGAGCCCAAATTCCTAATCTTAATGACTGAAACATCAGAGACAAAATGAAGTTTCTTTGCTGGTTAATAAAAGTTAAGTATATGTACTGATTTTTCTAACACTTATCTGAGAAAATGGCAGAGTTCTTCTATGGCAGCTTTCAGATTTGCTCTTCCCTCAAAATTTAATTAAAACTCTTGAATGCAAAGGAAAAGGAAAAGTTGATTCAATCTTCCTTCCTCCATCATCTTATGATACAAATAAGTAAATGGAGAACTGGTTCTAACACTGTCATGAAATTATTTGTATGAAGTACCCTAAACATCTTCAAAAAGTTATATTTGCATTCTGTAGCCTTTGCTAATTAAACCATATTAAAATGCAAAGTTAAGTTTGTATAATTTATAAAGCACACAAATATAAAAAGAACCCTAGTATTTGTTAAGAAAATTTTCCAGTATTATAGTTAATTAAAAATGGTACACACTGACAACATGACTTCATATGACCTTGATATTTAAAAACTATTAGGCCAGTCATGGTAGTTCATGCCTGTAATCTTGTCACTTAGAAGACCATCCAATGTGGAGGATGGCTTGAGACAAGGGGTTTCAGATTAGCATGGGCAATACAGAAGACCTCATCGCTACACACACACACACACAAAAAAAAATTAGCCGGGTGTGGGTGGCATTCGCCTGTAGTCTCAGCTATGTGGGAGGCTGACATGAGAGGATCGCTTTGAACCCAGGAGTTTGAACTGTTCTGAGTGATGATTGTGCTACTGCACTATAGACTGGGTGACAGAGCAAGAACTCATCTCTTAAAATAGAAATAAAAACAAAACACTATTAAGAATTAACAGGCAAATAAAACTTTCCTACCCACACATCAAATATAAGACAAAAGAAATCAAGGTGTCAAGTAGAAATTACTCCTAAAAACAGGGTAAAAGCAATAAAATCAAGTTTACCCTGAGACAGCAGAATCTCAGGTGTCCCAAAGACAATCAGAATTAAAGATGTCAAATAATGATAGCACATTAAAGTGTTACAAGTGTACTGCTGAGAGAGCACAGGGTGGGGAGGGGGATTTCATTATGACCAATAGCAATAGTTTTTAAAGATCTCACTCTTGGGTACCACTTCAGGGCTTACCTATGAAATTCTTGTAAGAAAAAAATTTTACACCCCATTTTATTTCAAGGAAGTGGTGTTAAGTTCCTTTCAAAAACTGTTTTTACATAATTTCCTCCGACAGAAATCCCTAAACTTCTCAGGCTGAGAATAAACCTTTCTTTTGAAGGTTTTCTGTGATGCTTCTCACATGAATTAGGCCTTCACAAAGGGATAAACACAAATATACCTATATTAAAATACAAAACAACTGCTTGTAGATTCCCATTACAGAAAGTCACCATCTATAAAAATTACCACTTAGAGTGTTCCTAGCTGTTTATTTTCCTATGACTCATGTATCTTGGAAAATTTCCACAACGTAGGGAAAGTCTGGGGGACCCATGACCAATAAAATTTCAGCATCTACTAAGGCTGTTTCCTTATGGAAAAAAAGGAATGCCATGATTACCTCAAACTGTGTCAGCAAGAAAGTTAACTTCTTCAAGATAATTTTTAAATCTTCTAGTACCAGGAAAACTTTCCTGTTAAGTTTGTGGAGGAACTGGGGATTAAAAATGTATGTTTGTATATACGTATGTGTGTGTGTAAAGAGTGTCGAAGTTACAACTATTTCAATTGCACACGAACTTTATGGCCAGAGTCTTACTTTATTGCCCTCTGTAGAGTGCCATGGCGTCACACAGTTCACAGCAACCTCTAACTCTTGGGCTTAGGCGATTCTCTTGCCTCAGCCTCCCAAGTAGCTGGGACTATAGGCACCTGCCACAATGCCCAGCTATTTTTTTGTTCTGCAGGTCAGCTGAGGCTGGGTTTGAACACACCACCTTCGGAATATGGGGCCAGCGCCCTACTCGCTGAGCCACAGGCGCCGCCCAAAATATATATGTATACTTTGAGACAGAGTCTTTGCCGCCCAGGCTAGAGTACAGTGGCATCATCATAAGTCACTACAACCTCAAACTCCTGGGCTCAAGGGATCCTCCTGTCTTAGCCTCCTGAGTAGCTAGGACTACATGCACCAGCCACCACATTTTTCTGTTTTTTTGCAAAGATGGGGTTTCACTCTTGCTTAGGCTATTTCTCAAACTCCTAACCTCAAGCAATCCTCTTGTCTTAGAGTTTAAGAGCTAGCTTATAGGTATGAGCCCCTGTACCTGGCCAATTTTTTAAAATAATAGCATCAAAAGATAGTTTATCACATTTCTTTGATTAATTTTATGCAGAAAATGCTCACAGAGGCCCTTTGATAGTTCACAGCCACATCCTTACCATAAAAACTGTTATCATACAACTTTTAGGCCCGCCCTCCTCCCTCACCCCTGTCAGGGTCTTGCTTTGCTCTGTTGCCTAGGCTGGAGCATAGCTCACCGTGGCCTTGAACTCTTGGACTTAAGTAATCCTCCCACCTTAGCCTCCCAAATAGCTGGAACTATGGGCACGTGCCACTGAGCTCAACTATTCAGCTTTTAGTTTTAAAACAATTTTTTAGCAACACCATCTCATTTGATTAACCTCAAAACAACATGGAAGATGGCTAAGAGATTTAAAACAAAACAAAACTCTAACTTTAAAAATAATATAGTGTTGCCCTAAAATGATGAGGAGAAATGCAGAATATTAATGGATTCTACACAATAAAGTCAACATACTATTTCCAAATAAAATTACTGGTTTGGTATGCTCCTTCTCTGTATTTAAATTGAAGCAGAATTTTTAATTTTAGAATGACTTGAAAATACCCTTTTTTTATAGGTACTACTGCTAATGTCACACAAAATTTGTAATATGTAATTTCCAATATAGTGAGAAATATGTAATTTCCATATACAGTGAGAAAATTTAAATCATAGAGTCATTTCTTTAAAATTATAAATTTCCATATGTAATTTCCATATATAGTGAGAAATATGTAATTTCCAATATAGTGAGAAAATTTAAATCATAGAGTCATTTCTTTAAAACGTTTCCTGGCTTGGCGCCTGTGGCTCAACAGGCTCAGGCGCCAGCCACGTACACCTCAGCTGGCGGGTTTGAATCCAGCCTGGGCCTGCCTAACAACAATGACGGCTGCAACCAAAAAAAAAAAAAAAAATGGCTGGGGTTTGTGGCGGGCGCCTGTAGTCCCAGCTACTTGGGAGGCAGAGGCAGGAGACTTGCTTGAGCCCAGGAATTGGAGGTTGCTGTGAGCTGTGATGCCACAG
>CAUYON010178034.1:0-19255 GCA_963573935.1 Arctocebus calabarensis | reverse complement strand
CTCACAGCAACCTCCAATTCCTGGGCTCAAGTGAGTCTCCTGCCTCCGCCTCCCAAGTAGCTGGGACTACAGGCGCCCGCCACAACACCTGGCCATTTTTTGGTTGCAGCCGTCATTGTTGCTTGGCGGGTCCGGGGGATGGATTTGAACCCGCCAGCTCAGGTGTACGTGGCTGGCGCCCTAGCCTGTTGAGCCACAGGCGCTGAGCCGGAACACATTATTCTTAATGAAACATCACAGGAATGGAGAAGCATGAATCCTATGTATTCAACTTTGATATGAGGACAATAAATGACAATTAATGACAGAGTGAGGCATGGGAGAAGGAGAGAGCAGACAGAGAGAGAAGGAGGGGTGAGGGAAAGAAAACAAAAAAAAAAGGAAAGAAAATAGTGATTAATTCTCACATAAATTGGATTCAATTTTGACCAAAGTACATTACTTAAACATTAATTTTTAATTCAACTTGTCAATATATTGTTTAGGATATTGTATCCTCATTTATAAGTGAAATATGTACATAAATAATGTACAAAACAAAATATTTTCTCCAATTTCAATATCAGGTGTATCCAGATCAAGTAGAATGATTTTGAAATATTTCTTCTTTTTCTATTGTCTATCAGATTTGGTATAATCTGTTTTTTGAAACTGTCTTTTACTTTTATTTATATAATATTAGTTGTCTATTTTTTGAGACTTTGGAAAAAAAATAAGAACTTAACTGATGACTTCATACTGAGCCTCAGAGTCAAAGCATTCTGTAATAGACATACTCTTATTTGACAATGTGAACGTTACTTTCTTTGCATTATTATTATTAATATTGCTTAATATTTCAATGCAGTAATCATCTGTTTTCTTTTCTGAATGTATTTATCTTCGTTCATTCTTTACGAGGTTTTTGTTTCTAGTCCTTATCTTAAACATTATTATTGTTATTTAATTTTAAGTCCTTTAAATTCTGTGAAGGCAAAAAGTGGAAACCTAATAAACACATGTAAAAAAAAAAAACAAAACTCATCAGGGGAAAAGATGTGAACTGTAGAGGGAATGGGGAGGACAGCAGTTAGTAGTGTTAAGGTAGACCTCATTGAAAAAATAAGATCTGAGAAGAGGAGAGAGAGTTAGTCAAGAGAATCTTTATAGAAATAGCAAGGAGACCAAAGTTCTGGGACAAAGAGTGGTTACTAAGGCATCAGGTTTAGGCGATGTATCATCTTACTAGGTGATGTAAGAACTTTAGCTCTTACTATGAATGAGATGGGAAGCAGTAAAAGGCTCAGCGCTAAGGATCACACAGGCTTCTGTACTGAGAATAGATTTGTAGTCAATTGTGGAAGCAAAGAGACCACTGAGGAAGCTTTTAAAAGCATAGTACTGGTGGAAGAGGTGAGATGTGGCTGAACTTTTAGTATGTTTTGAAGTAGAGTCCAAAGCATGTATTGGCTTAGACATGAGAAAGAGTTAAGGGTGCCTTTAAGGTTCTTGGCCCGAGCAAGTAGTAGGGTGGAGCTGCCTTTTATCAGAGAGGCAATACTGTAAAACAGTAGGTTTGGGGGGTGAGCTAAGAATCAAGGGTTCAATTCGTGACTTATTAAGTTTATGCTAATTATTAGATAACCTGGTGATTAAAAAAATAAAACAATGGTGAGTATCTGAATATGGATAACTTATCCAAATACACATTTTTCATCATTTATTCATTTTTTGGTCCCAAATAAATTGCAGCTTATTTATAGCAAGGGGATCAAGGCAATATAAGTCTAAACTTGTGTGGTTATGTTTTATAGATCTGTGAGATTAGGAGTGTGCTGAAAGAAAATTTACAAAAGAGCTATTGAAGTACTGCAAAGAAAACAATTCATTTTAAGGAAAGAAGCAAGGAAAACAAGCTTAACTCAATAGCAAATCTTCAGTTGTCAAATGAAAGAGGAATTCTGGCCACAGAGTTGGGTCCATCCCACAAATTTGTCCTAGCTTTGGTTTCTTCTCTTCCTGTTTGTTTCCATGATAGGCTTATTTTTGGATATTATGAGAGAGGGCTTTGAGTAAAGTAAAAGAATTGCTTCTAATAAAATCTTGTACAACATTAGGACAAAGGAGATTATTGGATGGTTTATTCCTGGTATGTGGTTGCAGATGAAAGAAGGGATCTGTTTCTTCCTACATTGGTGCAGAGCACTGAGTAGTTTGATCCATCAGTGTCGTACATTGGCAACACCAGAAAAGGCCACGATGTGGAAAGAGCCAGGCTTGTCAAGTGTGGGGACCTGGGAATTGTGGTATGGTGGCACCCAGTGGAAGTGATAGGGCCTAGAAATATGGAGGTATTTAGTCTCAGGGTAGATGTTATGAACTGAATCTTTGTGTCCCCCAAAAGTCATATATTAAAATCCCAACTCCTTATGTGATATTATTAGGAGGTGAGGCCTTTGGGAGGTAATTAGGTCATGGCAATAGGGTGGAGCCCTCTTGAATGGGATTAGTGCCCTTATGAGAAGAGCTTTAAGAGAGATGATCCTCTCAGCCATGGGAAAATAAGAAAAGGTAGTTATCTTTCAACTAGGTAGAGGGTTTTCACCAGGAAACTGTCCATGTTGGCACTCTGATCTCAGATTTCCAGCCTCCAGAACCGTGAAGAATAAATGTTTGTTGTTTAAATAACCACGTTTATGGTATAACAGCTGGGACAGACAAAGTCAGTAGGTCTCCAGACTTGTATGAAGTTTCCACAGGGGTCTTAAAGCAGTGTTATCCATGAGTGTTTGGGTGTACCCCGCAGACTATTAGATATAGAATATTGGATGGATTTGAGAACCAACGAAGTAAAAGTTTTTACTATCAAAGTGATTTTATTTTGGCCTCAGTCTTGGGTAGACTAAAAAAGTGGGTTCAAATGTGTTGCTTTTTGAAAATACCACCCTCGAAAATAAACAAACAAAAAAACCCCCAAACCAAAAACAATATTTTTGATCACCTTGGTTATTTAGCATAGAATGCTCCTGAAACCAAAATTGTGGGGCACATAGCTGATTGTTCCCATTGGGAAAGAGTGATTAGGAAGGAAATATTTATTGGGTTTATTCCATGTGAGACAGTATTATAGGTAAATAGCTGATGATACAAGCTACCATTAGTTCATTGAAGACTAGATCTAGAAGGCAGGTCTAGATTACAAAGACTCTAGCCTGGGCAACCTTGTTTCAAAAAACCAAAACCAAAACAAAACAAAAACAAACCCATAATCCCCCCCAAACAAACAAAATAAATGATAACAACTATTAATGAACTAATATCTCAGGCATATTTGCTTTATTTTACATATCTTGTGCTATTTAATTTTCACAACAATACTATAAATTGGCATCATCTTACAATTTATTTTATATTTTGACATTAACATTTACCTGTTATAATTTATAGTTCATCATTTACAAATAAGGAAACTGAAAATCCTTTTGAGAAGCTTGCTTAAGATTACTGCTGACTGCAGAATGGCCATTTAAATCTAGACCTCCCCGACTTTTAAGACAGGTGTTGTTTCAATAATGCTCTATAATTAACTGCCCCAGATTTCAGAGGCTTTTAATAACCAACATTTATTTTTTCTCACTCCTAAATTCATGGGTCTGCTGGGGCATCTCTGTTTAGGCTATAAATCAGAAGGGGGAGACCTTAGCTTTGGGTTGGGTTCAGGTCTGTGTATCTCATTTTGGGTGCACCAAGGGTACATTTTTACCAAGGCCATCAGAAGTACCCAGCCAGACCATTCACATATTTTTTTAATGCCTCTGATAGTGTCATATCCACATGCATTTCAAAGAAAGTCACAAGGTCAAGCCCAGTACCAATGGGGCAAAGAAGAATCCCCACAGTGAGAACAACTGCAAAATTACATGACTAAGGGAAGAGATTCATAATAATTTTATAATAGGAAAGGAGTGAAGAATTGAAAACAACTCAGTTGGCTGTAATACTGTGTCACACTACTTTATTTTTGAAAGGAAATTTATCACTGCTTCAAAAGAGGCATTGTAACTATATTATACTTTGATGGTGGTTTGGAAGTGCCATTTTTCTAAATAAAAAGATGCATAATGCAAAATATTAGACATTAATACATGATTGAAAAGGCTACTGATGACACTGAGTTTTCTAGTTATGTTAATACATATTTTCTGCTTCTCTTACTGATACCTATATTTCTCTTTGAATAAGATAAATTAAAAACATTTCATCTGTGTCCAAGCTAGATCTCTCATACTTCCTAGACTTCTACCCCAAACATTATTGCTAATGCCTTGTACTTATGGATATTTCTGTAATATTGAACTTTATTTTTATTTATTTATTTATTTATTTATTTTTTGTGTGAGACAGAGTCTCACTTTGTCACCCTTGGTGGAGCTGTGACGTCACAGCTCACAGCAACCTCCAACTCTTGGGTTCAGGCAATTCTCTTGCCTCAGCCTCCTGAGTAGCTGGGACTATTGGTGCCTACCTCAATGCCTGGCTATTTTTTTTTTAATTTGTATTTATTTATTTATTTATTTTTTGAGACAGAGCCTCAAGCTGTCACCCTGGATAGAGTACTGTGGCATCATAGCTCACACACAGCAACCTCCAATTCCTAGGCTCAAGAGGGTCTCCTGCCTCTGCCTCCCAAGTAGCTGGGACTACAGGCACCTGCCACAATGCCAGGCTGCTTTTTTTTGGTTGCAGCCATCACTGTTGTTTGGTGGGCCTGGGCTGGATTCGAACTCGCCACCTCAGGTGTATGTGGCTGGCACCCTAGCCCGTTGAGCCACAGGCACCGAAACAATATTGAACTTTATTGTTTTAGCTTTTTGTATATGAAAGAAAAGCAACTGGTTGATTCATTAAAATTAGAAAAACAATATGGTCCAAGAAATTATTTTGCCTCAGACATATCATTTTTTCATTTCAGTTGGTTGTTATGGCCTCGTGCAGGCAATGCTTTAGTTTATCAAGATTCTGCACTTTCAGTCCTGATTGCACATTATTAAACCTCCAAATTCTATCATTTTTAAATATTATGGAAGCAAATGCTTATAATTCTGAACTATTGTTTATTTGGATTGTTCCAGGTGGAGGTCCATTTACTGACATTCATCTGAACTCTAGGGTTCTCTTCCTGCATGATCTTCCAGCTGAGTCTCTAAATGTTTGTAGAATCTTCAAAATTAATCTAAAAGCATTTTAATTGAGAGCTGTGACATACATTTTTGTTCTTTATTTGTATTTTTAGCTTTTTAAGGGGTCCTTTTTAAGAGTGCCCCATGGTGGAGCTTGATGTAGCTATAATAGAAGGTAGCTTCTTACAGAGAGAAAGCTTGTTTTTGACATTTTACTTCTTTAACATTTCCTTCCCAGCTTCTATCAAAAGAATCATCAGGGGTCTGTTAAAGCACATGGGGTATATGCTGTGAAAAACTGGTCACCTTTGATAGCCAATAGCAAAAGTGAGTCAAAGGTGACCTTTTCTCCTATTATGTAGCTCAGCTAAGGAACTTGCTTTTTGAACTTTGGCAACTTAGCTTCTTCAGCCACAGAGTTCTCTCAGTAGCCAACAATATGTGACAGCTCAGCTTGCACGTTAATTACTTTTCATTATAAAAAACCCATAAAATTCTCTTTTCAAAATACTCTACAGTTAGGTGTGTGGAACATACCTTTGAAAATTTAACAGGAGTTCTCAGGACCAGAAAACAGCTCTTCTGTTCATTCTCTTGGAAACTGCTGATGGCCGAACTGGGCCGAACTGGGCTCCGAGTGCCGGGCTCTGAGTGGAGACCTCTATGGAATAACTTAAGAAATAGGTGTTATTCTTAGACCCATTTCATAGGCAAGGAACCTGAGGCTTAGAGAAAGTACAGTTTGCTTATGGTCACAACTTTTAAGTGTAGGAATCAGGCCTCTCTGACTCTAACATATGTCTGTAACAACTGCAACTATTTAGACCCCTCACACTGGATTTTCTCATTGGGACTGAATTGCACAGATGATTTAGATGTTTTAATTTCAAAATCCTTTAATTATAATTCTGTATGTATATGTGTGTGTGTTTCTGTACCAGAACTAATTTTAAGGAAAATACTGTGATTTCCTGAAATGTTTCAGGGACAAAGATTTGGAAAAAGCAAAGTCATAAATTAGAAAGGTACAGCTTATAGAAGCAAAGCACTTGGATTAATACCTTCCTAGATGACAACCCTTGAAAAATTACCTTATGTATCTTAGACTCACTTTCCTCACCTATAAAAGTAGATGCTTACATCCCTTTATGTGAAGAGTCAATGAGACAATACAGCCTATAATATAATAGAAGGTTTAATAATAGCAGGTTTCAGCCATTAATTGATGACTTCCATTTCCTGTAATAAAATGTGTGCCTATGTGTTTGTATATGTAGGTGTGTGCCTGTGTGTACTTAGGAGAAAGAGGAAAGATGTTTATTACATTGGTTTGACCAGTATGTCAATTAATCTGGTGGATTTGATCAGTAATCCATATTAAGGATAAGAAAATGATGGAGAAAAATGTCTATACCAACTCTTGATATAATTTTTTTCCACCTCAGTTATAAAAGATGTACAATAATGCTTATATTCTAGATACCAGTGATGCAGGACAGGGCGGCCCTACAACTGCTGCCTTGGCCCTGGTGATGTTGATGCTGCGGCGGATGGAGGAACCAACTTGCTGGAAGGGCCTGACACCTACCTGTGTGAAAGACACTGGCGCCTTGCTGTCTCCTTTCTGAGCTCTTCTGGTTAGTCCATTTCATGGATGGAGCCTTGCTGTCTCCTCCTCCTGCACATCTGACTGGTCAATATCATGTCAGTTTCCAGGGCCTGGGTCTTCATTGGACAGCTGGCTGTAACTGAGGAAGACCCACGCCCTAAGAAGTTCCGACAAAACAACAAAACAACTCCCTGGGACTATATAAACCCCTGAGCAGAGAGCTCAGGAGCCGACCTCTGCTGGACCTAGGAGAGGGAACAGGAGAGCGAACAGGAGAGCTTGTTCCCGTCCAGGGTCCCCTTTGCCTGGAGGTTTGGTTTTTCCTCTTGTAATTCTTCTTTGTTGTAAATAAATCCTGACTTAACACCACTCTTCTGGTCCATCAATTCCTTCTTCCAATTGTGAGACCAAGGGCCTGAAATTCTGGTATCACCAGGAATTCTGATAAGATTGCTATATAATAGTCCTTGCACTTGCCACATTTAACTCACTAGAGTGGTTTTTTTTTTTTAAAAAGCATCACTATTAAAATTTTTCCCCCTCAGTAAAAGACTAACTCTCTTATAAAGAATTTAATATTGGGAAAGAGAAAAACTGATACTAAATAAAAATTATATAGTCCTTTCCATGTATTTAACTCTGGTAATCAACATACAGATTTTTTGATAATGTCAAAAAAAAGAAAACTCAACTGTAAATTAGAAAATGACATGATATCCAAAGGCGTGTATTTACCTAGAGCTAGCCTAAAAAATTCTACATGTTGATATTTTTAGTTTGTTTGGGCACACATCATGCTAGCATTCCTGGTAAAGAATATTCCCTTGCTGATTAAAACATAGCTATGTGAGTAAAAATTTATAATCTCTTTTCCTAGAGTATTGTTCTTTGTCTCTCTCTCTCTTTTTTTTTTTTGCAGTTTAGCCAGTGCCAGGTTTGAACCCACTACCCTTGGTATATGGGGCTGGCACTTTACCCACTGAGTCACAGACACCACACTGTTCTTTTGTCTCTTAAGAAGCAGAGCAATGCACTGGGGAGGGACAAATTCTACAGATGGCTTAGAACTCAGCAAAACACTTTTTGTTATCCAAATTGTTCACTCAGCGCTCATCAGTGACTAAAAAGAGTTGAAGAAAAAGTGATGAGTGTATCTTATTCTGGTCTCTGGCAATCGACCTGGGGATAAAACAGACACAATCCTTTTTTCATGGAGCTTATAGTGTAGCCAGATCTATTTTCACAGATTTTCTCCTTTATTAAATTATGGTACTGACGGTAGACCTTCTCTCTGAATAAAGGTAACTCCATAGCTTATAATGCATGTTGTTTATATTATATTTTTGAATTCACCATAATAATACCCAGGTCTGATTTCTTGTTAAAATAATAGGACGTAGCATCTAGTTGTGAACTTGAATAATCTAAAAAGTTTCTGTGCATGTCAAAAAACCTCTTTTCTTAAAATTCCCAAGGCTAATTCATGTGGCTGGACAGGTAATTTAATTTGGTATATTTCTTAACCTTGATAAAACAAATATCACTAAAAATCCTTACCATTGGGCTGTTCTGCAATGATTCAGGACTTAACTAGTTCAGTTTTTGACAAGAGTTTCCAACATGTCAGCTAAACAAATTTTTCATTCTGTATTTTTTATCCCATGAAATCAAATTGCTTATATCAGTGTTTTTGATCTCATAATTTCTTCATTCACATTTATAGCTGTTCCCTGCCCAGGTTTGGGTAAATGTCAGTTGCTACTGATTTACAGTCGCCTTGCCTGGCCTCAGAAAGGACAAAGTGAAGTTTCATAGAGCACTTTGGCGTGTCTGTCTCTACCATTTCTCATAGTCTCTGGGCATAAATAATTGGTTAGGTACAGAATGTGTAGAATTATAAAGAGGAATGGCTGCTAAAAAAGTGAGTCAAGAGACATTATTAGGTGTGGGAACCGATGGAAGATTTAGGATGCCAAAAAGTTTGAAGGTGATTGAGTATGGGAATAAGATGATGAAAAGTATATAAGGGTCTTCAAAGTAGTGTCTTGGATAAACTACTGTAGGACAAAACAAGAGGCAATAACAAGAAATAGTATAGACATAACGGCAGTGAGATTTTAATGATTGTCTTCTGATTTCCTGTTTAAGTAGAATATGATCAGAAGTAAGAATAACAGTTTTTTCTCAAAGTTTTAAATAATTAAAAAACATTAAGCATTATATAGTCTTGAAGAAATTTGAGTTTAAGGTTCTACTTTTCAACTTCCATCATCTGTTGTAGACTTCCTTGTTCCATGCATCCGTCTTAACAATACAGTCCTTTCCCTTAACTGAATGATTTAGAAGTAATTGTAGATATTTATAATTAAACATTTTCACTTGAAAGGGGATTTTACATAAGCCACAGCAACATCTGTCTATGTATGTGTATAAATCTGTTTACCATTTTTCTATTGATATGAAATTGCTTAATATAATACTATCTTTAAAAAGAATGCAAATTACAAAATTATAAAATGTGAATTTTATTTAATTGTAAATTTGATATAATCCATTTTCTTGTGAATCATAAAATATCTATCTTCTTATGACCTTGTAATTAACATGTACAAAGCGTTTCTGGATGATTTGAAAAGTAGATCTACGTGGGTTTTGATCTGGTACTTTGGAGTTTCTATTAGAGCCCACTCCTTCAAGAGTCTCACTGGTGATATCAGATAAGACAATTAATTACAGGCATATAAGACAGTTTGTGATCAGGGATCAAAATATATGAAAAACTGACAAAAAATAAGGTAGTGTTTGTTTTAACAAGTGGAAGTATTTTTATGTGTTTCTTGCTAGGCTCAGGTATATGTTCATTAAAGAGGGATAAAACCCATTATTATTTGGTTTTTTCATTATTTTTTCATTTTTTTCATTTTCTGAGTTCATATACTAACCACTAACCAAATACGACTAGTAGAAACTGAGATTTTTTTTATGTGTACAATACATGCAGGATTTTGAAGATTATTACAAAAGAATGTAAATTATCTCAATAATTTTTATATTGATTATTTTGTTTAATTTTTAGTGACACTGCTGGAAAAAAGTGTAAAATTAAACATGCAGCTCACATATTTTTGCAGGGCAGTATTGTTCTAGATTAAACAATCATGCAAACAGTAGCGCAGATGAGTAGGCCTGTGAAAATTCTATTTGCTAGATTTCCTTTGGCTCTGTCCTCAGCAAAATGGCGTATTTGTTGGTGCTCACATTTGTCTTCTCACACTCCTAACCCAGGAATCCCTTGTATCGTTACATAGGAGTGCAGAAGCATCTGCTTAAAGTAAATACAAATGTGTGCTTACTTTCACTAACACCAACCGGGGGGGGGGAATGGGGAGGAGAGACAGCTGTTTCTACATTTTAAAAAGATTTACTGATTCATTTTTAATTGCCTATGCTTGCTCTGTCTTGCCAGATCTATCTCAGTTCAATGCATTTGAGGTCTGTGATAGTCCTTGAGGATGATCCACTCTGCTAAGGGTCATCATATTTCTGTAAACTTTGTGGATTTGGGGCTAGTTACACCAATCTTTATAGTCTTGGCAAAAAACAAACAAACAAAAAAAAAACTGAGGTCTTAGACAGTCTTCGTTTTCTTTTTTTCTTATTAATTTTTTTCTGTTGCCTTCACCTGGTGAGACATGTCTGTAAATGCTTTCCCAGGGTTGACTAGTTGTCTACTCAGTGTCCTCTGACTATATTGTACCACAGATTGATTTTGGGCTGACCTCAAGAACATAAATCTTAAAAGAATAGGATGAAAAATATTTCTTGAATACCTACTATGTGCCAGACACTGAAGCCTATTTACAGACATATGTCAATTCTTACTCCAAAATCATAAGAACATTAAAAATGTTCCTATTTTACAGCAAAAATGCCCTTATGAAACATAGTCATGATGGAGGTCTAGATTTAAAATCAGTTCCCTCTGAGTTTATGAATGATTTTTCATGTTATTGATGCCGGAATTTCAGGTTCGTAGTCTCGGGGAATTTGAACAAAGAATCGACGGACGATTGTTTTTCTTTACTTTATATAGTCTCACAATAATGTTTAAAGTAACCTTCCATATAATTTACGTGCAAGTAAATTATGATTCCAAGTGGTAAGTCAGGATTTATTTACAGGAAACAAGAATTACAACTACAAGAAAAACCAAACCTCCAGGCAGAGAGGACCCAGGAGGGGAACAAGTTCTTCTGTTCCCTCTCTGAGGTCCAGCCAAGGTCTGCATTTGAGCTCTCTGCTCAGGGGTTTATATAGTCCCAGGGGGTTGTTTTGCCAGAACTCTTAAGGTGTGGGTCTTCATCAGTTACAGCCAGTTGTCCTTTGAAGACTCAGGCCCTGGAAACTGATATGACATTGGCCAGTCAGAAGTGCACAAGGAAGAGATAGCAAGGCTCCATCCATAAAATGGACTAGCCAGAAGAGCAGGAGGAGAAGCCAGCAAGGTGCCAGTGTCTTCCCCCCATGTGTCCGGCCCCTTCAGCAAGCTGGTTCCTCCATCCGCCATAGCATCAGCACTGCCAGGGCCACCGCGGCAGGTCATAGGGCCGCCTTGTCCTGCATCATTATCATTTTGTTAGGAATGCATCTCCTGTCTTATTAATTATTTAACACCAACAGATTTATTAATAGGCTCCTTTATTTGGTTTACTTGCTATTTCCATTTCTTCCACAATTATAATTATAATGAAAAAAATTGTTTTTCTTTACTTTATATAGTCTCACAATAATGTTTAAAGTAACCTTCCATATAATTTACGTGCATTTCCTAAAATGTATACTGCACAGATTGACTTTTAATGATGTTGACCAACTTCTGACATTTGTAAACTCTCACTTTAAAAATAATGATTAACAGGTATCTATAAGTTTTATGACATTCCAGGAACAGTTTTCAACATTTTATATCTATCCTCATTTAATTATTTACCAAAGCCTATGGTGTAGGACCTATGATTCATTTTACAAATGAAAAACTTCAGCAGTAGAGGTTAGTGATGACTAAGTAGAAGATCCAGAATTTAACCCAGGAGACTTGCTTCCAAGGTCTACACGCTAAACTTCTATACTGTTCTCCTTCTTTTTCAATGGGTTGTCCACTCTTTATTGTTCTCTCTTCAAAGACATATCACTTTAATGCCAGCACACATTTCTGAGAGAGAATAATAGGACCTATCAGAGATACATTGTAGAAGATGAACTAAGTTTCAGTAGAGAGGTTCTGAAACAAACACAACTTTAAATTATCTTTAGTGCTTTGATTCCTTTGCATCTATACTTTGTAATTTTTTTTTTTTTTTGATACAGAGCCTCAAGCTGTCACCCTGGCATCACAGCTCACAGAAACCTCCAATTCCTGGGCTCAAGCGAGTCTCCTGCCTCAGCCTCCCAAGTAGCTGGGACTACAGGTGCCCGCCACAACACCCAGCAATTTTTTGGTTGCAGCCACCATTATTGTTTGGTGGGCCCGAGCTGGATTCGAACCCGCCAGCTCGTGTGTACGTGGCTGGTGCCTTAGCCCGTTGAGCCACAGGTGCCGAGCCTATACTTTGTAAATTATATATGGTATATCTTTTTATTGCAGGTATTCAATAAGAATTCAAATTCAAATCAAATTTACCTAGTTTTGACTAAAGCTAATGGTGAAACTATGGTGGTATTTTTCTAGACTGCCAATGCTTAGTATTTGTATATTTCTGTGATCTTTTAGATCAAAAGGAAGAACAGAATATATTAGCGGAATATATTAACAGGGTGAGTCCCTGCCAATTTTGAACATATATACCATTGATAGTCATGTGACAAAAGTCTGATTCAAACCACTAAGATATTTGGGTTTTAGAATTGAAAAGACCCAAAGGGCAAGAAGACGACAGATATTCTGAGTGTAAATCACAAGGAGAATCAGGTAAGATGAATTTTGAACTGTTTTTAGATATTTTCTGGTGCTGTATACAGCTGTCATTCAAAAGACCAGTTCTGCATATTTCAAGCTAGTCTTTCTATCTACTTAAATTCCTTTGACACAATCAACACTCGTTATGTATATCAGATTAGCTATGTCTTTGAGAAGAAATTTGCCTTTACAGCGTAGCTCACATTTTATTAGAGTCCTCCAGTGATATTAAGAATATTGTTTTTAAAATGCATGGTAAATTGCACAGAAAATGATTTAAATTTTTTTGATCTAATCCTGGGAATGATTTCCTGCATTTTTTTCTCATTGTTCTGAGCATGTGTGGAAAATGGTGCAGCATTTAACAGATGAAAAAAATTAACATAAAGTCTATTCTATACAATTTTTGTGCTTTGCAATGTTGTAGCATTACAACTATTTCTGATATATAAATTTTTTTTTTTGAGGCAGAGCCTCAAGCTGTCACCCTGGATAGAGTGCTATGGCATCACAACCCACAGCAACCTCCAATTCCTGGGCTCAAGCGAGTCTCTTGCCTCTGCCTCCCAAGTAGCTGGGATTACAGGTACCCGCCACAATGCCCGGCCATTTTTTGGTTGCAGCCGTCATTGTTGTTTGGCGGGCCCAGGCTGGATTTGAACCCACCAGCTCAGGTGTACGTGGCTGGCACCTTAGCCTGTTGAGCCACAGGCGCTGAACCTGATATATAAAATTTTAATTCAAATGTAGTAGTCCTTTCAATTTACTTGCTTTCTATTGTGAGTATATGTTTGAAGAAAGTAAAGGCAGGACAACTGGAAGTATATACATTGCTCTGAAATCTGATTGTGATATTGATAATGAAGATCAGCCTAGACAGGTTTCCATATTTGCCAGAGAATGGAAAGTCTGTTTACTAGGTTAATTTCCCTGATATTTCTTACTTATCCTTCAGTTTTATAGCATTTATCCTTCCTTTTCCTTCTTCTTGGGGTCCAGATTATTTTATCAGGTTATCTCTTTTACTCAGGGTCAGTCTCCACTAAGCACATTTGGGAGCGTCTGTGTTACCAGGCAGCCATGATCTTCAAAAGAAGATCGTAGAACAATTTGAATTAGCAAAACAGTAAGAAAGCATCAATTGGTTGAATGAGCTGAACCATCATTCTGTTACATTTCTACATTTTAAAATGTCAGCCTAAACAAGTAAACACATAAATAAAACTTAGTAGTGTATTTATTGTATTTTTCTCTTTTTTTCCTTCCTCCTAAAGACTTCTTTGTCACTTCTTTATTTAAAATCTTCCAATCTCTGCGTATCACCTCTTGAAATAATCTAATCTTGTACAATGATCGGTGAGGCTTTCTTTGATTTGGCCCCCTCAATCTTATTTCTGTGATTCTTCTTCATGGGCTATGCTCTACCACACCGATTCTATTTCTTTCTTTCTTTCTTTTTTTTGGAGGGGGGGGGACAGAGCCTCAAGCTGTCACCCTGGATAGAGTGCTGTGGCATCACAACTCACAGCAACCTCCAGTTCCTGGGCTCAAGCGAGTCTCTTGCCTCCGCCTCCCAAGTAGCTGGGACCGCAGGCGCCCACCACAATGCCCGGCCATTTTTTGGTTGCAGCCATCGTTGTTTGGTGGGCCCTGGGGCTGGATTCGAACCCGCCTGCTCAGGTGTACGTGGCTGATGCCTTAGCCCATTGAGCCACAGGCGCTGAGCCCTGATTCTATTTCTATTGCCATACATGGTGAGCTCTTTCCTGATTTAGGGTCTTGGCACTTGTTTTTCTCTTGACCCCAAGTATTTTCATTTAGATCTTTTCACTGTTCAGATTTCAACTCAAATATGACTTTCTTTGAGAAGCTTTATATCGCTACTTACTTTAAAATAAGTGCCATCCCTTGTCTCTGTCCTTTTAACCATTTAAAATTATCTTTTTAAATTTAGTCCTGTTTTGTTACTCTTCTCTTCACACTAATTTTAAATTTTAGGATATCCAGGGTCTTGTAATTTATGACAATTTTATATTTTCAACTCCTAGTATATAGTAAATGCTGAATACATGTTTGAGTGGATAAATGGCTAGTCACAAAACAGCTTGTACTTTTCATAGTGGCTACTTGAATTAGCTTTGAATTTGGGCAAGATTTGTGCAAAGGTTATAAAATAGTTTTGGTCAAAGGAGACAAAAGGACAAAAATGGCTTTTGAAATGAATGTATTCATTACATGAATGGGGAACTGAAAGGGGTCTTTATTTTTGAAGACATAGAAAATTCACAAAATAGTTCAAGAAGCAAAAAGAAACTAAACTGAGGTTGTGTGGTAGTACCTCTGAAAATTAAAGATGAGATGAAATTAGACTAATTATATGAAGGAGTTTCTTTGTTTGACTGTAATCATCATTTGAAACTACCTATGTCCTGACTCTCTTTTACTAGAGTTCAGGAAGACAAAGACAATTACTTGAGCACAAATGCATTTTCTTCCTTTCTTACTACAGAGTTCCAGTGCTCTTCGCTTGATAAATTGCCTACAGTACCTGGCTGGCTTGAAGGGAAAGTTATGTTTTTACATTTATATTAAACAAAAAAACTTGTGCTTTAAAAATAAATCATCACATCTGATGGTATTGCCTCTCTTTCATTTGTTTGCTATCAAGTGTGAGTTAAAGGTTACGTGCAGAACAATCTCAGGGGTGCAATTTACACTTCCAGGTAGCAGTAAAGCCCTGTAACCAATAACCACCACAAACAGAGAAGCTGTCAGAGACTAAATTCATTGCTCCCATTCCCAAAGTCCTTTTGTTTTTAGAAGACACTGAAATATGTTCTCTTTTTTTAGTCCACAAGAATTTCTAAGATGTCCTTTGATCTGTCTTTTGGCAGCATATAATAAATATTGAAGGAAATAAAACACCTCTTTAAGATCACATTTTGGAGGAAAGGGAGTAGGCATGTAGATATTTTACTGAATGACAATAACTATGTTGTCATAGAGCCTTTAAAACTTGGTGTAGAGCATGGAATAAGGCCATGGAGGTCTCAATATTATTTTTGGTGGGCAGTATTTTCTGACCACAAGCCTTTTCTGGGAAAAAATGTAAACCATGATATGTGTTAAATTTTTCTTTGGTTTGCCCGACTCATGCTGCCATTTCTGGACTAGTGTCTCCTAGGACTTTGAAGTTCAAGATGGGCATTTTCAAGCCTGTTCTTTAATGGTTTGATTTTTCTAATCTTTCCAAGTTGTTACCATAATGAATAGTTGACTTTCCAGCTGTGTGATTTTTTTTTTTTTTTTTTTGAGACAGAGCCTCAAGCTGTTACCCTGGGTAGAGTGCCGTGGCATCACAGCTCACAGCAACCTCCTGCTCAGCGAGTCTCCTGCCTCTGCCTCCCAAGTAGCTGGGACTACAGGCGCCCGCCACGACGCCCGGCCATTTTTTTGGTTGCAGCCTTCATTGTTGTTTGGCGGGCCCTGGGGCTGGATTTGAACCCGCCAGCTCAGGTGTACGTGGCTGGCGCCTTAGCCCGTTGAGCCACAGGTGCCGAGCCCAGCTGTGTGATTTTTAAGAGTTCCCTTGATTTTTCTAGATCCAAATATTCTCTTTTATAGAACATTATCTAAGATCTTTTTCAGTTCTAAAATAAAATTAAAAAATCAATGCATTTCTCCACATAGGGCAATGCACTTCTCTTTCCGATGAAATTTGAGTAATTTAAATTATGTAAATTTTATTTTTGTTGTTTTTCATTAAGAAAGAAGCAGATTAATGGTGTTTTGTTAATTTTCATAAACAATCTTTACTACAGGTAAGAAGGTGTTCAGGATGAAAACATTACACATGTAGCAAGGATTCTGTCTTCCATACAACTGGCATTTCGATATGGCAAATAGCAGTGAGAGACAGGGGCCAATGAAGATGGCCTCAGATTATATTAAGAAAGTAAGGTGAACCTTGGAAAAAACTAGGCCTAAGGAAATTCATCAGGGAAATAAACTTTCCGGGAACATAATTTTTGATTAAGAGGAGAGAACTTCACAAATGTTCATTGACCCATGCCTGATCCATGGACATGTTCCTGTGTGTTAAGAATAAAGTACACTTATTAAAAACAGACTTGTTTCACTATAATATGTAGATTGTTGGGGCATAATGCCTCCCACATTGGCTCCACACCAACAAAGTACGTGGCATTACTTCCTCCTATCTATTCCTATAGTAATACACTTTGGGGGCTCCATATTTTAGTCATGTTTTCTAGCAAGAAGTGGCAGAATAGAATTAATATCTAGTGGGAGTATATTTCCTTTTAAGAAGATGGGATATATTTCCTGAGGATTCCTCAAATACTCGAGGATGACTCGAGAAACTTTTTAAGGAACCAAATTTCAACTTTGTCAGGTGTCTTAGAGTCAGTGAAATTTCACTTTTTACAATTAATCAGATACCATTGGAACAATACGGAAGCTCAGGCTGCTAATGTATACATTAAGCCAATTTGCCAAAATCCTGGAGCTGTGAATTTAATGAAATTAGATATGTTCATTCAAAGCTTAGTGATAGCCTCAAATGTCTGAAGAAAAATTTTATGCTTACATCATTCAAATATTATATTTTCAGGCAATGGAAATTGATGTTCTGTCATTTTAGCAGTAATTGCATAAGCCAGTGCTTACAGTGATATGGCATCTAAAATATATGAAATCACTTATAAAATATACATTAGAGCAGATGGCCATGAGGAGAGCCAATTGTACAGAATAATAAACAATCCAAATTAAGAAATTCATAGTTAATTAAAGGAGATTAAAAGTACTTAAAGGGGACATAAAGACCTAGGGACCTTCTCAAATAAAGGATTAGCATGTTGGTGCTATGCCATGCTCTCCCCTCCAAGGTGTAGCTAATGAAAGGACAGTGATGTGTAGAACAGATGAAAAGACTTCATTAGAATGCTATCTTCAATAATGTTGAATCCCTCGATTCAACATACAGGGACAGAGTGTTATAAATTCTTGTGTAATTTGGTCTGGGTATTTCTCTCTTTTATTCTGCTACATGCATTCAGATCCCATTAACTTTTAAAAGGATTTTCATGCACAGATGATAATAGGCACATTTAGTGGAAGCAATGACTCAGGGTACTTTATAGTCTTCAAGTCTTCAAGTCCGGGAAGCACTGCTTTATAGAATGTTAATTCTGAAGGGCTTTGCCCTGAGAAGGTATTCTTCAATCAATATTTGTGGAATAAATGAAAAAGATTGTTCAGGGAGAAAAACAAACTGTTAGATTTAAAAATACTTTACACTTTTATTTCAAGGATCATCCGCTAAAACCTATCCATTTTTCAAGATCCACTTCCAATTAACATTTGTAGTCATCATTTATCCAATCATTTATTTATTTATTCACTCAATAGTCAATAAGTCAACATCTATTGAATACCTACGGGCTGCTATCTGTCTTCTTAGATACTGAATAATAAAAAATGGTCTTTATACTGGATGGATTCACCATTTAAAGGGGCAATTGAACGTATAAATAATTTACATAGTACTGTGAGAGAAGTACCACAATAAAAATATTCTCAGTGTGCACTAAAGAGGAAATTCTGTCTTTGCTTAATGGAAGTAAAAGGGAAGAAAGTTTCATGAAAGGAGTCAGGGAAAACAGTTTCTATACTGAGTCTGAAATAGGGCTTTTTAAAACTACTGCCTGCTGACCATATCTGGCCCTTGTCTTTTTCTTTTGTGAGAAGACACCATGCTCATTTGTTTCACACATGTCAATGGCTGCTTTAATCCTACAACACAGCAGAGCTGAGGAGTTTTAAGAGTGACAGTTTGGCTGGCAAGGAGGAAAATACTTATTCTCTGGTCCTTTACAGGAAAAATGTTAGATACCTGGCCTCGAAAATGGTTGATTTTCCAAGGGGCAAAGTTAATAAAAAAAAGTAGTATGTCCGGAAGCTTCGAGACATGATGAGAGAACAAAGGTGGTTAGAATAAAGATTGAATGTTTATGAGAAAGCAAATAGATCACTTTAAATAGAATGATTCCTAGCGGAATTAAAGAGATAAAGATGGAAGGGCATTTTAAATCAAAATTGTACTAAATTTTAAATGTTGGCTATACTCTTCAAACTCTCAGGGGAAATGCAGCACTGACTTCTGGGTAAGGTTTAGTTCTCTCTCTAAGATTTTAGAGAAGAGATATGGTAACTATTTAGGATGGGGTCAGTGACTGACTTCCCCCATTGTTGATGATCAGGTACTGAATTGGCATTGGTATGTGACCATTGTATCAATATAGTAAGAGATCAATGTCTCCTATTTTAATTCATTTATCATGATCCTTCTTAGTCTTTTATTTTTCTTTTTTTTTATAATTTTATTGAATCATAATCCTGTACATTGGTGCAATCATAGGGCACGATTCATATACATTCAGAAATGTTTTGATCGCACTGTCACAGATAGCCTTCATGGCATTCTCTTGATCACTATACAAAGACATC
>CAUYON010178028.1:0-16290 GCA_963573935.1 Arctocebus calabarensis | reverse complement strand
TTTGAGACAGAGCCTCAAGCTGTCACCCTGGATAGAGTGCCGTGGCATCACAGCTCACAGCAACCTCCAATTCCTGGGCTCAAGCGAGTCTCCTGCCTCCGCCTCCCAAGTAGCTGGGATTACAGGTGCCCGCCACAATGCTCGGCATTTTTTTTGTTGTTGTTGTTAACTATATGCTATTTTAGAGTCAACATTCACTATAATAATATTATTGATAACTAAAACTTATTGAAGAAATTCTATTAATTTTTGCTCTAGGTGCTTTATGTGGTTTAATTCTCAAAAAATATGAAAAGGGTATGACTATTACCCTTTAACAGCAGTTCAATGCAGATTTAACACCACTTAGAAAATCCCTTAGTCCTCAAAATGATTTCAAACTCCTCGAAAAATATAGTACATTTTTCATGTGTGAAGATAACTTGGCCATATTTCATAAACACCGATTTCTTTCTAAAGTTTTGAGACTCTTCCCTGAGAAACTAAAAAATACTTTTCCATCAGACAAGATTTCAAAGTGAAGCTCATGAGTTAAATGTTGTATTGATCTAATAAACCATTAAGTAGCAAAATGGTACAATTTATCATGTCCACATGGCATTATGGGAAATTCTCTTAGCTGTTTTGGGTCCTTGTAACACTTTCTCATTTCTTCCCATCGCAGACTAATGGTAGAGGAGCTCTCATTTCAGTCTTTTGTTTTCAACAAGGAAATGCATATAAACAAGCAATTATTTTTGAAGCAGCATACTTTCTCCTATACTGTTTAAAATACTGGTTTGTTTATTTCAAACTATAAACTCTATTTTCTGCCTATAAAACAAATTACCTTTTGCATGAATATGAGAACACATAGTTCCTCTACGTTAGCTAGTAAAATTCTCTCTCTTGCCACAGCACATTAAATAGATTATTAAAGTCCATTAACTGAAGTGCATGCAAGTGCCCTTTATTTAAGAAAAACATTTCTTGGGTACTGGTGAAACTTACTAAATGTAGAATATAAATGTCTGAACACAATAACTAAGAAAATGCCATGAAGGCTGTGTTAACCAGGTCGATGAAAATATAGCAAATTGTATATAAAACCAGCACATTGTACCCCATGATTGCATTAATGTACACAACCATGATTTAATAAAAAAAAAAAAAGAAAGAAAAACATTTCTATAAGCACTATTTATCCAAAATCAAAATCATCTTTCCTGGGTAGCTGTGAAACCAAGAATCAAGACCTTGTAGGAGGTAGGAAAAACTAATAACAGCCTCAGTGTACAGAAAAACGATGTCATTAAGTTCTACAGAATGTGTTAGTATCTCACCTATTGCCTCTAGAGAAAGTATAACAGATGCCATTTCATGAGCATTAATTTTCTTGTTCCATCCTTTACTGGAAAGAGTAAAGCTGAACACCCTCAGACAATGACCCATCCCACAGTTAATGGCACTGTCGGAGGTGGTGGCTTTCAGGGTCACTGTGAACACACCCTTCATTTCCTTCTACTTTTGGTCTCCTCTCTTTAGGCTCTCCCCAAATCTTCACTTTCCTCCCTCTATGGCAGCACTTTGCACGGTCCATGGACAAGTTTTCCTTTTCTCACCACATCCCAGAACCAGCTTCCTTCTCTCTACCTCAAGTATAAGATTCACTGTATTCTCATTCTGTGCCTGTAACTCCTCACATCTGAAACCTGGTAGGGAACGATGTAGGACTTGGCTGAGTTACATGGATGGTAAGTGGAGACAATCCATGCCTAACAGAGCCACTCCAGGCACCAGAGGGGGCAGAGCTTTCAATTAAATACAGTTGATTTATTACATGCAGAAGTTCCTTTTTTTTTTTTTTTTTTTTTGCAGTTTTGGCTGGGGTTGGGTTTGAACCCGCCACCCCTGGTATATGGGATGGGCACCCTTCTCCTTGAGCCACAGGCGGCGTGCAGCAGTTAAGTTCTACCTATAACATTGACACGAATGCTGAATTGTCAAGTACTGAACCATTGCTCCTAGAGGAAATACAGGGCTCGGTTCTTATGCGCCTCTGATCACAACACCTTTATCAACACATGATTAATATGTAACTTTGTTTTATGTGTGTTTCTCTTTAAAGATACCTTTTCAACATATAATTAACATACATTGAAATAACGTAAATATTCAATATGTATCGTTGATTCGTTAACATTGAACTCACAGCCAAAAGCACTCTCTAACTCATGCCTGAATGAAGCTTACTGGAAATATATATATATTTTCTCCCTAAGGCACATCACAGCCTTCTTGTACTTAGATACATTGAATAGTACTTCAGCACTATGCTTTGCACCATTTTCAGGAGTGAAGCCACCAACAAATATACAAAAAAAATGAATGTGAAAGTGCGAAATACATGGCACTAAATAGACCATGAACAAGACTTTGGGTGATGCAAATTGATCAGCCCTCTGTGCTTGCTTGTCTGTGAATGACTGCAGAGGCACCACCAATTCGGGGATTATAAATAAATTGCAGGGAATGTGTGAATTTGCAAATGCAGAATCCGCAATGAGGATCGACTGCATTAGAATCATTAAAAAATATTACAAGTTGGGACGAGATCAGTGATGTTCCCCCCAAAGTAGTTCTAGTTGGTAAAAGGTATACATTTTCTATCGACTGAAACATGAAGTCAGCAAACTGCTTCATCCAGTTGAAGTTTCAATTTTTGTTAAAGCTGTGTTTAAAAAACCTGGAGTCTTCTTGTCTCTGCAGGGGGCTTCAAAGTTACAGTTCCTCATAATAGGCATTCTATTCTCGCTTCCTCTGAAAGTTTGGCCTTTAAAAAAAAAAAAAGTCCCCAGTCCTCAGGGTTCCAGCAACTAAGCACAGAGTTTGGGGGAAATCCCTCCTTCAAAGGCATAACGCAGAATTTTACCCAGTACTATGTGACAATCAAACACCCTGGTTTTGTACAACTGAGGAATTTCTTTCTCGCTCCTTCTCTTTATCCTGGGCTACAGTTCCATGCAAAATGGCACTGGCTGAGTTTTTGCTTCTTGGTTCAGTTTGAGCAGGATAAAGAAAACCATAGAGCTCAGGGCTGTGGCTAGTGAAGACGGGCTTCAAGTAGCCTACAGGTGTTGGAGGGAGGACCTAGAATTTCAAATTACGAGCCTGACATGTCTGAAAGGTTTATCTGGCTTGGTTTTCTCTTCAGGATTGATATGGTGATTCTTTTCCATGGGAGTGTAAAACCACTGTTTCAGAGACTTTTGTGCTGCTGAACACTGCAATATTCTCAGAAAGTCAACATGATCCTTTTAACAGGGGCTCAGAGCAGAGCCACAACTGGCACCACCTGTCTGCAGATACACTTTAGCTTTGCTTTAGACTGTAAAATTGAAATAAGCTTTCAAAGTGTTTTTCAAGTTGCCTGTGGGCTCTGCTAAATGCAGAAATGTTTCATTCTTTATTTTTTCCCCCCTTGGTCAAACGAAATGTCCTTGTCAATTCTCTGTGAAGGTAGAATCATGCCATTGGATACTTGGGGAAAAAAAACCCACATGAAACATCTCCCAGATGTTACGGGACAAACACTCCTTTAAAACAGCCTTTGTTCTGTGGCTGAGGCTGCCATGGTTGTTCCAACACATCAAGTTTTACTTACACAATTTAACAACTAAAAACGCGTCAGCTGACAATCCACAAGCACAACGAAATACCAATTACTCAAAAACAGAATTCCTTTACTCAGAGGTGAATAAGGGCAGAACGGCATAAGCACTACGTTGAGAGTTTCATTTTCCCTGCAGTTGACTGATTTCTTTTATTTAATGACAAACCCACAATTTGCTCAAATCTGTTGTCTGCAATAGTAACATGGAGGCTTAGTACTCGCCAACAATCTGTCCCTTTAGGATGCTAGGAGACTCTATTTACACGCTTTTGATGAAGGCAGTTGCCTAGATGGAAATACCTTCCCGAAGTCTGGAGGTTCCATAGGTAATGCTACACGTGAAATGCTACACTTACAGGCTTTGGTATTCATCTCCACCTGGTGCATTCACTGTGTGACCTTGGCCAAGTGACTTGTCTGCTAAAGGCCATATCTCCCAACTGCACATTGAAGTTTATTACCGCAAATTGCATTGGATCGTTACAAGATTGTAAGGAGAGAATGGACTCATAGACTTTGGGTATCTTGCTGTCACAAAGTGTTTGCTGTTGACTTATCGGTTCTGCATCCTAATACCATCTTTCGGTCACTCTGCACTTCCCATGCTTCTCCATGGCCAGTTGGAGCCCTCACGTCAAGACAGGGAGAATTTAGGGTGACAGATGCTTCGAAACCCGTCCAGAGCCAGTAAAGCTTTCAGGCCCCTGAGAGGAAAAGAAGTTCGCAACATGCAAGTGTCTTTATTCCGACTCAACGGGCTTCAAAGTTTCCCGTTCTTTTCAGCAAATGTGTTTTCTTCCTCTCCTGGAACCGGGAACATATGTGCTCTCTGGCAGATGATTTTTGCAACTCTTAAAGTCAGGATTGGAGAAGGCTGACTCACAATTTCTTACACTGCACGTGTGAAATCTTTCAAAAAAACTTGAAGGGGGAAGATCTACAGTATTTTGGATGGCGCTCTCTCTTGCTTTTAAATCAGTAAAAAAAAAGCATTGATCCGTTATTTACTTCAATGTCTGACCTTCAAAAAACTTTTCTTTTAACGCAACATGAAGAAATGGGATGACCAAAAGGCAACATCATGAGAAGCACAGGAAGAAGGGAACACATCAATAGGACATTGAGTTTTCCAATTATTTGCTTTGTGACATCTCTGTAATATAGGTTTTGTCTCTAACAAGGACAAAAATCTCCCAGGGATACATAGTCAATGTGACCTTGTTGTTTCATTGTTAACTTCTTTGCACTATGCTGTATGTCACCGTTTTCTTTTTTTCAAGACAGAGTTTCACTATGTTGTTCTGGGTAGAGTGCCGTGGCATCACAGCTCACAGCAACCTGGAACTCCCGGGCTTAAGAGAGTCTCTTGCCTCAGCCTCCCAAGTAGCTGGGACTAGAGGAGCCTGCCCCAAGACCTGGCTATTTTTTGGTTGCTATTGTCATTGTTGTTTAACAGGCCTAGGCCGGGCTTGAACCCGCCAGCCTCATGTGGCTGGTGCCCTCCTCACTGAGCCACGGGCACTGACCCCGTATGTCAGTTTTTTCAAGGTTTAGCATTTATCAAAATTAAAGTAACATAAAGCATGGAACATTAGAACATGATTGCTGTTAAAATAATACACAGTAGAATCTCCATAGTGGATGACCTCTCTGACCTTGATCACCTCCTTCCCTTGACCTCATTTGCATGGACTGGACATGCAGCACATGTAGGTACGGTACAGCAGGCCCTGGTCCTTATCTCCACACCTCTGTGTGTTGGCCAGTTTGTCACAGTCCCTTGGGTGGTCAACTTACAGAGGTCTACTATATTGGAGAAAATGTTTCTTTGGCTATCCCTGTAAGTGATCAAGCATGTAACAGACATTCTTTTACAGGATATCTGGTCCCTAATATCCATGCAAAAAAATGCCAGATGGTGGATCTTACCTATACAACATCTTCTACAGGTATCTGAGGTTAAGTCTAACGGCCCAAGGAAAACTACAGACATATACATATGATATTCTGAGTTTTCTCTCAAAGAAAACATTTTACACATCGCATACAAATTAAACAAGAAGTCCAATGACGGTCCTTTACTGTCACTGAAAAGGGTATTAGCCCTCCCAAAGTTTTTCCTTGATGTGCTTTATCACACATTCTAAAGAAGGCTTCTACTAGAAGACACATGTGGGGTTGGTCTAAAGCCGGACCACGTGGACTAGGGAAACGGGAACATAAGGAAGCCGGACTTGGAGGTGACCTCGCCTGGCTGGGAGAATAACTGTAATCAGAGACCGAGGGACCTCTTGGAGATCAAAGCTCCCAAGCCCCAGACAGCAAAAGAACTCTAACAACTTCTCCAATGGGGATCAGAAAAAGAGTCGGAGGCCAGAAATATTAATAATGACAGGCTGAGACTAAATGGTAGTCATTTCCGCTTCCTTGCAGAGCTGAGTTCCAATTCTGGGCTTACCACTCAGTGTCTGTGTGACCTTGAGCAAAGCACTTCAACTTTGTGGAGTCCCCTTTGCCTGGGCGGACACAAGGATGCCTATAGGTTATCTGTGTGCAAGGTTGTGAGGATGAAAAGATGTCACAGACACGGCACAGCATGGGCCCCACCGCAGACAGGGAATCCACAGTAGCCGTCATTTCATGGCGTTGTGATCAGCCACAGTCCTGGGTTGGTCCCCTCACCAATGCTGTATTTCAAAACACGTTATTCTTTATATTCTAGCACACTGGTTCAAAGCTTGTTTTTCAAATACACTATCTAGTTTGGGCTTTAGGGGGAAAACAATCCCTATGTATGTTCTGCTCTGCTTATCAAAGGCTGTCCCCGCAGTGCTCACCCAGGGGTAAGTAAATTACACAGGATACCGCTCTGCCTTCTATAATTCTTGAACCACATCCCACGTGGTAACAGGACAATTTCTTTACTTTCTCTTCTCTCCTAACACATTCCGTACCCTTAAAAAATGCCAGTTAAGTTTTGTCCTCCTTAAAAGTGAATTTTCTTTTTTTTTTTTTTTAAGTAACTTAAAGTGACAAGTTCTTTGGGTGCCCTTCAATCCCCAATCCATGCAACAACATAGTCCTGGGAGAGACAGGGGGAGGAGTGCTTTCGCCAGGGTCCTCCCCCAGAGCGCGGTGACTTGGTCATGAACTACGCATCCGTAACTGTCTGACTCTTTGATCTCGTGCTGCTTGTATGGCGCTGAGGGGAAAGGCATTCCAGGCCTAACCACACCAAGAGAGGGGAACACGGGTTATTTATGGGCGTCCACTGACTCTAAGTTTAGCCTGGCTCTTTAAGCATTCCAATCCACACATCGCAGTGACTGCCAAGGCCGTTCCCTCCCCTTCTGGTGGTGTCTAATGGGTTGGTAGGACAGGAATGTCTGATCTCTGGCTTCTCCCCGGGGTGAGAAAGGTAGCTGCTTTGGCAGAGACAGTCACAACAGTATTTATAGAGACAGCAGAAAATAGAATCCATATGCCTACAAAGGGAAATCGGAGTAAATCACCAGCAGCGGAGAGGACTCCTGAACTCCCTTCCTGAAGCTGTTTGGCTTCTGGCAGAGACTGAACAGGACCTACCTCCCAGCTCCCGGGTGCACCAAACCCAGCCCCTCACTCCCCCTTCATCTGGACCGCGTTCTGCAAACGATGTTGCTCTACCGAGGAAGAACACAGTCTCTTTGGTTCTTGGAATTCAGAAGCTATTTGCAAGCCCGATACTTGCTACAGTCAGTGTCTCAGAACTGGCGCAAACGTGGAAGCCGACAATTCCTGATTCTGATGCTGGTGAAACTAAGTTTCGTGCCTTCCTGACAGTGGTTCTCTGACCATGAAGGCTAAGGCCGCTCTGTGCTGCGGGGCCCTGCCACTGTAGGGCTGGGTGTCGATGCACACGGCTCACGGCACCGGGCACTGAGTTGAATCCAGATGGTACTGGAAAGGGGTCTGATCTATCTATATGCTCCTTCCCCTCTTCCTCTAGGCCAACAGTTCTCAACCTGTGGGTCGCGACCCCTTTGTGACAATGAAAACACATCCTGCATATCAGATACTTACATTACGATTCATAACAGTAGCAAAAGTACAGTTATGAAGTAGCAATGAAAATAATTTTATGGTTGAAGGTCACCACAACATGAGGACTGTATTAAAGGGTCGCAGCATTAGGAGCCGTCAGGAAGGTTGAGAACCACTGCTCTAGATCAAATACCCACATTTTAGAACTTGGTGTCAGAATGACGACGGCTGCACGAGGACTTCTGTCATGAGAGGGAACTTACAATGCCAATAGCTTTTTGAACTGGTGCATTTATGTTCAGAGTTTAGGCTGAATGAACACAGCTAAAGGCAAATTGGGTCACCATGCTATTCCTGAAGCTCAAAGTCTTCTTATGATAGGGTGATTTGGGCAAAGAAGAAGGACCTCAATAAAAGTGGCAAATTAATTTTGCTACTTTTGTGTGCTCTTGGCTTTGAACAAAGCCATATAACTGGATAGACCTCAAAAGACTCTTATTTTTGATTCATTCTATTTGCTCCATAGACATAAGTAGTCATCGTATACCTAACACAGGTCCCCACATTGTTTGCCAAAAGTTCATGTTCATGGGCATTCTTGTTCTTCAGTCTTAGGATGGCTTTGAGCCAGAGTCTGAACACAAAGAGGGGTATATAAATGGATATGATACATGGCCTGAAAATATAACACATATGTCACTGACACTGCCTGTAAGACCAAAGGAAGAATGGGTAAAAAAAATAGAACAGCTGTGTATCAGAATGAATGCACGTGGACAATCGCAGGGTTCACTTCGGTCATTTTGTTCTGCTGGGCTCAGGGAGGGAATTAGCACAAGCCACATTTTAGATATAGGCCTTTTGCTCATAATTCATTCACTGTCAAGATGATGGATGCTCATTTTATGATTTAATAAAAAGATAAACCTTACCTCAAAAGCAAGTAAGGGAGAGGAAGACTCCACAGTCAGCAGCACCGTCTTTTAGGGGGTGGTACTCAGCAGCTCTGGATTGGGGCTTCAATTCTGTCTCCGGAACACTGGGTGGTCAGCTACAAATGTAGGATTCCAGCATCTCCATCTGTAAAATACAGATCATAATGTAGTTACTTCTACTGCATAACTGCTCAGTGAGCAATCAGAAACTCATGTTGATTAAAAAAAGCAGGAAGAACAAAGAATAAAATGCCTATCTGATATGTAGCCTGGGATGACTTGTAATCACACAGAGGCCTTCGGAGAGTCACCCAAATTAAAGTCGACTGCCAATTTCCCACTGTTTCCCCCCAAACATTTGTTGAACAGTACAAAGGAACGTATACCTATTCCAACAGATGAACTATGAAAATGAGAGTGGTTTTAGGTGGGTGGTTGCACAAGAGAATGAGGGGAGAGGCCAGCTGAGAATTAGAGAAGCTGAATGGGAAACTGAGTCATCTGGGACTTCCCTCCCTGCTTTCTTTGTTGGGGAGTAACAAGCAGCTGCCTCGGCTTGCTACACAGAGGTGCCTGGATTTCTTCAGCTGTGCCAAATGGAACACAGCCAGGGAAGTGAGGGTAGGCAGGATGGGCTGGACCCCTGGTGAACACAATTGTTGAACATAGTTAAATATGATAGCATTTATAAATAATTGGACTCAACAACGGCTGACCGTTGTTCAGCCATTTCTGTCTGAACAGAATTCCTAAGACCTAAAAAATTTAAAGTTATGGACAAGGCTGAGAGGCACCTCCTGTGTGGATTAATGAGGATCCCCAGAGAAATGAACTTGACCTTGCAAACCTCCTCCACAGTCAGTAGGTTTCTATGGTGCTGGAAAGTGCGGAGATTCAGTGGATGTCAGATAACTGAGCCCACACAGAACAAGACAACCACTTAGAATAGCATTCTCCCCAGCAGAAATTTGTCTCTATAAAGCCCTTTTAGGAACCAGAGAAATGCACTTTAGGTGGAAATGAAATGGTGGATAAAATCACAGGAGAAACTCATCGAACACAATGAAAATATGTCACATACACATTACTGAATTTTAATCCTGAAATGGCCACGTTATCAGACTTTGAAAACACTGGCTATGTCTGTCCATACAAATTTAAATAATTTCTGTGTTGAGTCCAATTATTTACAAATACTATCACATGTAAATTTTTTTTTTTTTTAATATATATTTAAAGTTAAAAAGAAATCTCTTTGGGGCACTAAAGTGGTCCACTAGAAACTACATAAGCCGGGAGGCGGGGGAATGAGTGGCTTGGATGTTACGAAATCTGAACTCTAGTTTCCTGACAAGGCCTTTTACTCTCTGGGCTTAGTTTCTTTACCAACAAACTAAAGCTATTAGTTCCTAGAGAGCAGAAAATAGTGCCCCTAGCTCTGCTTAATTCATATTCAAGATTCTAATGTTGGTTCCATGAGCACCTCATTGAAAAACTTCATACACACACTCTCTTACCTACTCTGGGTTTTCCTGTTTTCAATACTTATGACAACATTTTTTTTTACTCTAAATTCCACAGACCACTGAATGACATCAAAATTGTGAAATGCAGAAAATTGTAAACCATCACTCTACCAACTACCTGGCGGTTTAATAAGGTACCACCGTAAGCCCATTATTGCCATTTTTAATAATTAACACTTTCTAGAAAGGTAGAATTGATCTCACATTACTGAGAAGGGACACAAAGAAAGGAGCTTTAAGGGAGATGGGAGGACAGCTGGCCTGCTGAACAAGCGAGTCTGGAGGGCCCTTAGGTACATTCACCACTCAGCAGTTCTCACCAACTGTACGAGGTAACCAACAACCAATAGAAAAAGGCAATAATCAATGACCAATAGAAAAGGGCAATTATTCCTGGAGGTGCAGAGAGGCCAATGAAAGAGTTGCAACCAATTTCAAGTGGAGAAAAAGAGGGTATTCATAGCTCTGTATGGTGTTTGCTTCTCTGTCTCTCTCTCACTTTTCCTCCTTCATGAGAGGGGCCAGGGATCCATTTCCAACTCTTTGACAGTGCTTTAAACTTTCTCTTTATTCTAAAATAAAATTTCTCTGAGATTTGTGCAGGTTACTTTTACTTTCTGTTCATGCTACCAGTACTGTTTTGGTTTTATTTTCAGTTTCCACTCATGCCTTGGTTGAACTTCCTAGCTTAGATGAGTAATCAAACCAGATGAACTGGGTTTGAGAAACTGGGACCCTCCCCACCCCCTCCCCCCCGCAACCTCTAACATTAATAAGGAAAGAGAGTCTCCAGACTAAAAATGAAGTACCTGTGCGTAGTGGACCCAAGATTTGAACATGGATTGGTTTCATGTTCTAATTTCATATTCTACTTTCAAAGTCTGGAACCCTTTCACTTGAATAAACCACTGACAGGTTAAGGAGTGATAATTTTGTCCAATAAAATAAACACAGCTAATTGATTGCTTCCAAGTATTATTGGAATAATAATAATAAACCATTGTTTGGAAGTCTCTGTAGTGAAGTTCTGTAGGATCAAATCTAGTGAATTTGAACTAATTGGAAGAGGTATCTGAAAAATGTATATAAATAACAAAGATAGTAACTTGCTATGTTGAGTGACAAGCGTTGTTCCCTCTGCCAACCCTCCCAGTGAGGCATTGGTAGGCTCCAAGGTAGGCTCATGGGTAGCTCATGCTGAGGCTCTTAGGGGTTAGCTAAGTTGCCCCAAATCATGTTGTAGGTGGCAGAACCTAATCTCAAACCCTAGCAGCCTAACTCCACAGACCATGCTCTCTATGGCTACTGTCTTTCTGTATTCCTAAGACACGCAAAGTCCTAAGCTGCTGCCACCATCCCTCCCCTTCCTTTGACTCTGTTTATTTCACATTTCCTCTGGCCTCCTGTGACACCATACAAAGCTTCAGTCACTCTTGGTCCCAGGGTTCATAGCTCTGTCACCCCTCAGTATTATCCAGCCCCATCCCTGTCCCAAACACTTGTATTGGACCTTTCTCCTCCTCTACCCTGTGAAATAAAATCTAAGGTTCCCTCTAAGCAGCTGACTACAGCCCTGCTTGGCCAAGGGGATCCCTACCACTGAGTTGTTAGCCATGGGAAAGATCAGACACACTCATCACTCCCTCTCCACTTCTTAAGAGATGTCCTTTGCGACTCTCTAACAGGCCTAAAGCTATGCAAGACCTACTTGCTGGTCCTCAGTATACATAACAAACCACCTGAGTCTGTCACGTACTTTATCTCTGATTAACATAACCTCTATCTTAACCATTTCTTTTTACTGACTCTTGGTCTTGTAGATAAAGCCTGACTGGGTCAGCCAATTGTCAAAGACTCTTCAAACCCACCTATAACCTATAAGCCACCTCCCCCTTCCAGACATCCCACCTTTTGGGGCCAAACCAATGTGGAATTTCCCACATACTGATGTATGATCTCACCTGTAATTCGTGTCTCCCTAAAATGTGTAAGACCAAACTGAGATTCCCACCACCGTGAGACTACTTGCTTTAGGACTCAAGCCCAAATTTGTGGCTCTGGGTCATGGTCCTCAAATTTGGCTCAGTATAAACCTCTTTAAGTTACTTCACAGAGTATGGCTTCTTTTCCATCGACAATGCCAAAATCTTTGCCCCAGTGGCTGCTATTTTTTCCCTCTTCCCTCCCCTTCTCACTCTTCCCACTGCATGTGAGAGAGGAGGAAAAGAGAAAATCACTATGAGAATGTTAGAGATGCGAAATTAGACAAACCACACACACAGGATGACACTGCAACAAGACAGCCAAATATATCTTGACTTTCTATTGGCCATTGGGTCTTATTAAGAAGTAATTAATAACTACTAGTATATACTAGTAATAACTATTAGTAACTATAATCCATTGCTTGTAAATAAATTCTCTAGGGTCAAATCGAGCATGAAGAAAAACCAGAGAAGGTGATTGAGAAGTATCAGACATTTACAAATATTATTATTTTTATACCAACAAGTCATGCCACTAAAAAGGGTCATGGAAGTCCTTACTGAGTTTTGTTCTAATGAATGAACAAGGACATCTACCATCAGTGTGTGGCTGTTCAAAAATGAATGAATACATCAAGAACGTTGAGCTTCATCTGAAAATCTTGCCTTTGAATAAAATAAAAATGCCCCTGAAATATTTGAAATATTGCTACCAGTTGGTAAGAGGTTAGAAGAGAGGGTTGACTTAGTAAATATTAACTTTAAACCAGCCAAACTCCAAATTATTTAAAACTTCAAAGATTTTAAAGTAAAAGCAATGTGAAAACCACTGAGACTGAACAAATGAACTTTTTCTGCTTGACCACTGCAAATTACTATAGTGGCAGAATTACGGAAAACTTCCTATGATTCAGAGTGACACATTAAATCATCAGAGGATTAGCCTGTGATGGCACAATGTTCATGAGAAAAGAAACTGTGAAACTGGCCCCTTTTTGTAACAGAATTTCTTCCTCTGGTCCCCTGGCTACTGGTCAGATTTTCTTATTTCAGACACCCAACCTGACTGCATCAACCAGACAGAAATACAAGAATAAAAGGTCAGATTTCCCCAAAATGTGAAATAATTGACGATCTTCAGAGTTAAAGAAATACCATTTCAAGGGTATAGAAGTGAGTGTCTTTTGTTAACTTACTGTACCTTGCAGTGTATAGTGAGCTCCCGTGTATATAGAATAATGTGCACCCATGTTCTATGCCTAAACTTTCAGGAATAAAAAAATCTTTCCTTTTAATTTTTTAATTCAATTTAATTTTCCATGAACATACTTGTTTTTTTTTTTTTGTATTTTGTGTATATTGCTCTTTGTTGGTCAAAAATGCTGCCTTGCAAGTTTGCTTATTTGCAAGTTTGCCAGTTACCGTATTCCAGGGTATTATTTTGCACACAGATATCGCTATTGTTCTCTAGAGGCACAATTTTAGCACATAAGCATAAATAAAAGAACTAGCAACATTTATATAGATGTAGAATTAGTGCTACCTATGTATAATGTGCATCCTTATTTTTCCTTTAAACATTTGGGCAAAAAGTGCATCTTATACACGGCAAAATACAGTAGTTTCTCTGAACTAAAGCATTGCAACTGGTTATTGCTGGTTCAATGTGAAGCAAGGGTAATGTTGGAAGCTGGATGAAAGTCCCTGTCAGGGCACCAACTGGGCCCCACGGGGAATCCACAGAGAGCTGGGACGGTGAGAAAACTCCCTGGGAAGAAGAGCTGCAGGCTCTCTGGACTGTCCTATCAGCTTCTGGCCTCTTGGTCTCTCTGGCCTCCTCCTCTCCTACCCGGCCCCGGTGAGGATCCAGTGCCAAGTCTTGGCTGGACTATTTGCAGTTGCTTCTTCAGCTGTGCTCTCTCACAACTCCAGGCTGCGTTCTGCGACTCCCTCTGTCTGCGATGTGTCCAGAATCTGCCTATGACATCACCTCCATAGCCTGCGAGACACAGGAGCAGCGCCCTTTCTCCGGGGGAGACCACAGCCACCTCCTTCTCACCAGAGCACAGCTTAGTGCGCGTTCTGCAGGAGGTGGCAGGGGGTGGATTTAGACGTTCCCCCAGCTCAGGAACCCTTCTCTCTCTCCCACTCGAGAACTTTCTCCAGTGCAAACCCAGACTGCGTCCTGTTACATATTTTTCATCTTCCTATTCAAATCACCACTTTCTACATCCTGGATAGGCCTGAACAAGTCAGTTAACCTCTCAGAGACTCAGTTTCCTCATTTGTAAAACGGAAAGGGTGATGGCAGTGGTGAGAACATGCGTACGTCGTTTAGTTGTCTTGATAACAGAAACAAGCACTTGTGGGTCACAGACTTACTGTAAACTGCCTAGCACTCAGTAAGGACTTAATAAATGTTGAGCATCTTCTTGTAGACCTCTCATAGGACAGCATAAGTCACTACAAGTTTTGTTTACTTGCATCTTCTCCACTAGAATAGGAACTATTTGTGGGAGGCCCTTAGTCACTTTGTCTTTTCATACCAGAAATAATACTTGTGGAATGATTTGATCATTCATTAAGAAATCATCGCGTGGCTGCTCTGGGACAGGCGCCACATCCGCTAAGCATGGCCGATGTCAGAATGACGGGATCATGAAAATAGTACATTGTACATAGTGACTTCATTACCTATGATGACCCACATTAGTTAAATTACAAATAGGGCAATGTTTCAATCAAAAATACTCTTATCTTGGCAGTAAAATCAGCAATTCAATATATACAGACAATATACATGCCTATATAAAAATATATACCTATACCCATATATGCATATCTATAACTATACACATATATATGTGTGCGTATATATATTTCCTATTGCCGGAGGGCTGAATGAAGCCCCAAAGACACCTCAGAGCAGAGATGACATCCATCACACCCACAAGATGTGCATTATATTCCTCAATGCTTGATGCTAAATGTATAAACGTACGGTTTTATTGAGTTAAATTTAAAAAGTGTACAATGCTAGAAATTATTATAATATATGAACTATGCTCACAGCAGCATTATGAGCTCTAGAGTCATCTGAATAAATCAGTAGAGGGCACGTGGCATTTTTATTAACCAGAGTATTTTAATATATTTCCCCCTCGCAAATGTCACTAACAAATATTGGGGAAGGGTCCACCATCCAAAACTCCTTTGCATTATTGGGAAACTCTCCCTAGTGAAATTCTCCTCCCCAAGATAAGGCAGCAGAAAGATAAGACCTTTCTCAGATCTTTCCCTCCCTTTTCAGCATCCCTGGAAGCCAGGGTGTAAGCGGGTGATGTGGGCTCTGCTGTTAACCCTGAGGGAATAACTCATGAGAAGTTTAGAAGGGGTGGTGGCAGCCGTGTGCAGTGCCTTCCAGCAAGAGGTGGTGGTGGCGGCAGTGACAGCAGCAGCGGCACCCTGGCCACACTGCGCCTACCCCTTAATTGTCAGAGCCCACGGGTCCTGCCAGGGTCCAAGGCTGACCTCAGCTACTTTCAGAATCTGTGAACCCTCTATCTGTGAATCTTCTATCTCAGGTCTTGTTTCTTGCAATGAGAAACCTTGCCTGGGGCAAACACACAGGCTTCACCCAATTGTTTTGAATCTTCCTATTCCCACCAACCAACAGACAGAACAAGCACCATCTAACTCGCATACCACCTTATCCGTGTTCGCATTTTAAGATACAACGGTGCAGAGTCTTCTTATCAATTGTTTAATATTAATGGACAGAAGAGAAGCAGAAAAAAATTATACCTGGTTGTTTAGGGCTAGAGCTAGAACTATCAGGAATAAAGCTATCTCCGTGATAGAGGTCCAGAATCGCATATGTGAATACACATCTAAATACACTGTTATACTGTAAGTGCATCAATGCCTTCTTTTTCTCTGGGAAACATTTCTAAATAACAAAAATCATAGTCACACATTAAGTCTGGAACTCACACTGAGTTTTGAACTGTTTTAAAATTAGTAACCTTTTCTCTATTAGTCACATGCTTATGTTTTTGCTGACAGAATAAGACCACTGAGACCTGACAACTGCTTAGGAGTCACCTGTGCCTTGGGACTAAACGTGGAATCCCCATTCCCTATGCCTAGGTCAGTTTCATGTGAATTTC
>CAUYON010178024.1:0-13449 GCA_963573935.1 Arctocebus calabarensis | reverse complement strand
CAACTTCTAGACCAATCCAAAAAGGAGGTCACTCTACTGCAGCAATTTGATTTCCCAAGACTTAGCTTGTATGGAAAATAAATTGACAGGCCCGCCGTCCACTAGCGAGGTTCTGAGGAGGGGGCGCTGGGATGAAATAACACACACACACACACACACACGCACGGTAATGGACTCAGTCAGGCTGAGACTGAGACCTCACTTTATTTTAACCTTATTTTGTGACAACACTTTATCTTTCTTCCAGACTTTTATACTGTCACAGGGAAGAAGGTCATTTAAGGTTCTCTTTGGCACTCTCTTTCTCCTTGGGAACTGCTGTGCTGTTTACCTTAAAACTACCATGCTGTTTATCTCTAGTTTTGACTATCTGGACTTTTTACTCCCCGTTCTGGTGCCTGCCAGTTTCATCTTAGAAAAAGTCAGACCTTGGCCATAGCCAGTGCAAAAGCAACCGCGGGGGGAGTCCCCCGTTGGTTCCCACATCTCATGGCTTCCCACAATAAATCACTGTTTCTGAGATTTTATCAAAGGGGTTTTCCTTGCTGGAGAGTGAAGCTGGAAATTTTTTTTTTAATCTCAGTTTTTTTTATGGAAAAGTTATGATATTTAACTCTAGTTCTTATGTTCAGATCCAGGTGGAAGAAAAGAAGGATGGAAGCAGGGGAAATCCATAGCATAAGATGGAGTTAGACGTCACGTTGTCTGAGTGTCCCAGTCAAAACAGAGCATATGGTAACAGTGGAGCTGGAGAGGTGAGTGGGTTGTTTTGGTTCTTTAAGCCTGTGAGGTTGAATAAAAATTTTTTTTATCATTGCCCACTAAGAAAACTGGTAACATTTCTGTTGCCTCGGCTGTGAAGATCTTTGTGTATTTGCTATTTCAACTGTCCTGAGAATAATCAGAAATTCAAGTATTGGGTTTCTTATGCACAGAATAAGCCATCAATCACACTTCTGCACTTCAAATGTAGCATTAATGTCTAAATTTAAACTGTACTGCGTCATCCAGCATTAAGTATAAATGTGTAGGTTTTGATTAATTTATTTGTCTGATGGTCAAAGAAAATATAGTTGTAGAATGATATTTGCTTGGGATGGCAGTAAATGCTGCCAGGAAAAAATGCTCCTAAGCTGTCTATTCAAGTTCGTAAAGCAACTGAAAAATATGTGAAGCATCATGCTTGAGGCTTATGCTCTGTGTTTCTGTTTCAAGGTAATCTTTTTCTGTAAGTTTCAAGGACTTACCCCAATGATTCCATAAGAAATGGAGGTGGAAGAATAAGTGAAGGGAGAATGGACTGACACCCCATTCTTAGCAAGGGAAAACACCCCCAGAAAGGGGGAAAACAGAGAAATATTTGAGTAAGGCATAATAAAAACCATTTAGCTAACTTACTTCTAAACTAACAGTTGAATTACTTGTCTGGGAAGTTCCGGCTTTGAGTGGAACCCTGGGCTATAAGAGGTACGTCTTACAAACACTCCTGCTATGATCTGTAAGTACTCTGAAGGAAAATGTCTATGGTGGAAGCTGTGCACAAGGCCTGGAAAGAAACATTAACCAGGTCAACTCCTGCAAGTCAACAGTTAAAGCAAATACGCACAGTGGGAATTTATGTAATGAACAGGGCCAAGATCAAGGGAACAGCTTGAGCCCTAAGATATGGGTAGGAGGGTTTATACCCTAATCATGGAGGGAAATGCCTTGGGATAGGGATAAGAAGAAAATTCTTCTTTTCCACCAATTCTTCAGAGGAGAACTGATGCCATCACATCTGCTCTGCAGAGAAACTAAACTAAGAAGGGTCCAACCCTCTCCCCCAATGAATCTGTGTGTATGACCACAAAGAGCAGGCTGCCACCACACAAGGCTCAAGTTCCATATTTCACAAGTCTGCTCAGACCCTTAAAGTTAATGACTATAGATAGAATAAGAACTAACAGGCTTACTCATAAAAACTGCTGCCATTTTTTATTTCCTTCCTCCCCTTAGCTACATAAGAAAATAGCTTTCAATAAAAACTGGGTGGAACAAAGACTCAGGACCATTTGCTGATGCCCCACAAGCTATGTATGGACCCCTGCACCCACCTTTGAAAACTCTATTCTGTGTTTTGTCTCTTTATCTCTCACCACTTTTAACTTTATTTTTCCCCAGTTAACTGCCACCAGTTCCACAGTCTTAAAGAACCCTGTACCTGGGACAGGACCCCCACAATAAGTAGCAGGAAGACCCCATGAAAGCAAACATGAGAATGGCTCAAAAAAATTTAAACTACACATGGCTCACTTCCAAGGAGATGCTTACAAACAACCCTATAAAACTACAGCACCATCTATTGTGAATATACATATTATCTTCCTATTGCTGCTCAAACAAATCACCACAAACATAGCAGCTTCAAACAAAACAAATATGTAATTTAAATCTTTGCACTAAAGTCAAGTTCTGTTCCCTGTGGAAACACTCTAAGTGAGAATCCATTTCCTACCTTTTCCAGCTTCAAGAAGCTGGCCACTTTCCTTGGCTCATGGCTCCTTTCTAGTAATGGTATCATTTTGACTTCTGTTTCCATTTATGCCTTTCATGTGTCAGCGGACAGAATATGATTAGTATCTCCTCTGTAGTCCAAAAGAGTTTCATTTCCATATGCCACGATGTAAGCACTTATTACTTTGTATGATAAATATGTATTACAGATGCCCCTGGACTTAGGATGGGGTTATATCCTGGTAAAAATCCCTTGTAAAGCTGAAAAATTGTAGGCTGAGCTGTCATGTTCGCTATGGCCCTGGTCTTGATCAAAGCAGAAAGGAACCAGGCCAGATGCGGATTAGAAGTACAAGCTTGTAGGAGGCAGGCTAACGTTGATTGCAGTGTAGCCTGGAGCAACCTCCGCAATAGCCTTTTATTGACTCAACACAAGACAGATGAGGGGAGTATTAGACAATGACTACGTGCCAAGGCTCGCCATGGGCTGGGTTCTTTCTCCTAAGGAGCACCGGCACCGAATTGGCTGAATTGGCCGAATTGGCCGTGGGCCGGCCTTCAGCTACAAATCATCTTGCTCAGAGGTCATGTGGCTCTTGACGTCCTCTACACTGAACCATCCTAAGTCATGAACCATCTGTGCATGTCTTTCTTTTGAAATAAATTCTTCAACAACAGAGACAATGTAGACAATGCTTAATTTCCTTTTGAATCAATAGTGTGTAGCACAATATCTAATATACATGATAGTAAATACTGACTAAATGTTTATTATCTTCATTAAAGAGTTAAAATTATTTATACTGCGCAGAAGAAATGTGATAGCTCTCAGAGAACGAAACGTAAATGCCAGAAGGGATCAGGTCAGATGGTCTAGGGATGAAGTCCTCCTTTATTTCTAGTTACATGGATTTTGATGCTTCAAAATGAATGAAATTGTTTTCACATAATTCAACATAGAAAAACTAAATTAAATAGCCATCTGACAGCTTATCTACCTTGGACTCACAATTTTGGTCCAATGGAAGAATACAATATACTCTAAAACTACTCTTTATTTTATTCTTAACTAGTAGACCAAATATAGGACATTTTTATTAGATCAGTCATAAACTCAGTCAGCATTAAGCCACCAATAAAGTGTGATATTTTATGTACAGCTGGAGATGACACTTATATACTTTAAATATAGCATTAATGTCAAAATTCAAACTATACTACAATCTAAGATTATGTATTAACCTTAATCTTAGCATCTTCCAAACAAAGCAATACAGAAACATCATAAAGATAAACAACACTGAGCATTCGTCACAAAAATATAACACATATAATAGCAGTCGTACTGGAACTATCTCCACAATGTAATACTCTCTTAATTTATAGCTGGATTATAGTATTTTCCTGTGTTTAGAAAATGCTACCCTGGATCATTCATGCAGGAGAAACTAAGAGGAACGTTGCATCTTCTCTGACGTTTATTGAAAATTCTCGGCTTAAATTTATGAAATGTGGGAGTTAGTGAAAAAATAGAGCTTTGTCAAACTCTACTGCACTTTGATGAAGAAGGCAGAATAAAGTGGAAATTTATCTCCATTTCTTTGATCTTTTTCATCTATTCATGTCAAAATACCTATCTGTCAGACTAAGGAAACTTTGTCATTCTCTCAGTAATGCATTCAACTTGAAATATAGAAAAAATCTTGACACAAAAATAAGTTATTTCTTATTTTATATAGTTCTCCTAGGAAAAATTTTACCTAATCAAATTAATCCATAAGATAGTTGGTCTCAGAATTAGAAAGAATGATTTCCAATTGGTAACAGAAAATACTGAGACTACATCTTTCCTGAATTAACCACAGTGTAGGGTAGCAAGAATAACAAACATGAACCCATAACAGTTTTGAAAGATCACTCAAACTCTAATGAAAAATCTCAGAATGAATTGAAAGAATTCCATTGAGATGCTAATTTGATAATGTAGAAAAAAGACAGCATAGCATAAACGCAAGCATTGAGAATAAGAGAAGCATATATTGAAGGGTCACTTAAGAAAGGAAAGGTAATAGGGCTTAGAAATAGGTCACAAGTCATGAGGCAGAAATGTCTAGGATGACTGGATATATGGCGCAGTACCATAAACTGATACAGGAGACAGTAAGTAAGACAGTTTATGAATTCAGTGTTGAATTTTTTTTCTTTTTTATTAGTTAAAATGTATTTGAGACATCCAATTGGAGATGTCAAAAAGGTACTTCAATAAAAAAGAAATTTACACATGTTATTAAATCAAATAATACAGAAAAATAGAAGCAATGGCTTCTAATTCTCTTCTTTCTGTCTCCCACATAACCTCTTCTAAACATTCTAGTTGTTGAGATTTTCTCCTTCTCCTCCTCCTCCTCCTCCTCCTCCTCCTTCTTCTTCTCCTTCTTCTTCTTCGTCTTCTGATTATTATTATTATTAATTCTGATGGTTATCCTTCAACACCAAAAATGAGCTTATATTTCTTTTTCTTCATTTATCCACTTTAGTTAAAATTTACGTGCAGAGTATAAAATAGATACCACTCCTCTAATCTCAAAGACAACACTCATACAGACATATATACACCAGAATCTCCATAGTTGGCCATCTCTTTACACTACCTCCTTAAGCTGACCTAATAGATCAGACATGCACCACATGTATGTATCAGTACAGTAGGCCTAGTTCCTTATTCTGACCATCTCTGTATATTGACCAGTTTGTTACAGTCCCTTACGTGGTCAACTTGTCCTATTGTATAGATACAGTAGTGAACTTCAATTTTCAAGTGGGAGTTAAAGAAAATGTAAAAAAGATGTTACTGGGTTCAAAACAAAAACTATTTTCATAATGTAAAAAAGGGCCATCTTGGTCTTAGAGTAAAGATTGAGTCAAGAATATGACTAAAAAGCCCTTGTTAAGATTTCAAGATGGTTTTATACGGAGCATCATGGGTCCACTCAGGCAGCCAAAGGCCTTTAAAAGATAGTTATGATGTGCATGGACAGATCCTTTCTGTTAAATAGAGAAGCTTCCAAAAGTTACAAGGAGGGTTGTCCTACTGCACCTCTATAGGAAACCCAAAGTAGAGAATAATTCATTTCAAAGAGCTCCGTGGGAGTTATTTTTGTCTAATACAGTGGATTACAACTCAATGCCGACTGGAGCCCACAGAATCTGTGAAAGAAATCTGAGCCATCTTGGACTGACAAGTTCAGAGAGTACAAAATGAAAAGAGAACGATGGGCTCTCAAACTTCTCAAACTTCTATGGTCAGGAGCAAATTAAGAAAGCTACCTAGTGAAAAAGAAGAATTAAAAAATAAGAATGACTTAGAAGAGAGAAGTTCTCAGGAGTTCTAGCCAAGGTCTAAGGAAAATCAGTCCTAGAGAACCTGACAGGGCCATAATCAAGGAAATGACAACATGTATCTGACTGGATTTTGGAAATTCCGCGGGTCCATGTTTGCTAAGTGTCCCCCTCCTACCTTCTTTTTAATGAAAGTTGCTATTGCAGATATAGTATGCCTGTTCATCTACATGATTGTGTGTGTGTAAAGTAGGCTAATAAGCTTCAGATTGACCCCCCCAAAAGAAAACAGCACATGAGGAATTAATCCTGAGGTGCTTAATCTGCTCCATGATCTGATTTAAACTGAGATTCTAGACCTCAAGCCTGAGCTTAATAGCAAAGTGGAATAAAACTTTTGATGGGTCTTTGGAGATTTTGAATGCATTTTCCACAAGAAAAGAAATAAACAGTTGTGACCAGAATATAGACTGTGCAATGAAAAGGAAGAGTCTACAAATTAGTTGATATTTTTCTCATTAAGAGGTGATTTCTGTCCCTGCAGCCTATATTTGTTTTAACACATAGAGATGAAGAAAATGATGCAATATCACTTCCCAGGTTAAGTCACAAGGGACATGCAGCACTCCCTTGTATTTTTAGGTGTGTTTACCCTGAGGATGCTTCTTTCATGAACACTTCCTCATAGAAACCAGTCACCACACTGCAGGGAGCCCAAGCCACATGGAAAGACCACATCAGGAGTTCTGGTTAATAATACAAGTAGAATCCAGCTTTTAAGTCATCCTATTTCAAATACTAGACATGGGGATGGAAAGTGGCCATAAGTAGTTGAAGACATCTCCAGTTCACTCAACTATTTAAATCATTTCAACTAAGGCCTGAGACATTGTGAAAAAGAGACAAATGATCACTTCTGTGCCTTGACTGAATTTCTGAACCAAAGAATATGAGATAGTTATTGTTTTATACTGCTAAACTATGGGGTTATTTCTTACACAGCAACACTGGGCTCTGGGCTGTTCAGTAGGCGATGAGACAGTTGTGCAGGCCCAGGAAGTCCCTACTTTGTTCATTTACCCATTGAAGTATGATTTTTAAGGACTGCTGAGTTTGTTCTACAAATGATACCGTGGGTAACTTTGGTAGAATTAGGGGGTATGTAGGCCCCCATAGGCATGGGAGTAGGCCTTGAATCACAACCACATTGGTTATTGTGAATGAGGTCGGTATGGGGCTCTGGGCACGGTAGACCATGGAATTCTGTTGGTTCACAGGATACAGCAAACTGTTCTCTCCTGTACAGACAATGAAATAAAGGGATGAAGTTTTAAACCATTTGAGTATGTAACATGCCCCCAGGATGAGGGGATCTTTTACAAATGGAACTTTACCCTAGAAGTAAGAACAATGTAATCTAAAAATTTGCATCCTCATATTAATTTGAAATAAAAATGAATTTTAAAATATTTTAATATAAAATAAAAATAAAATATACAAAAGCAAGTTATGAAACAAACAAACAAAAAACCATCAGAAACATGTTTTGAGCAATGGAATCAATATATCCAAGATATAATATTTTAAGTCAATAGATGGTCAATTGATCTTTCTCTGAAGGTAATGACATGAGAAATGAGAAAAAGATAATATGAATACAAGCTAATTATGATAAAATATCAAACACCAATGTACCAGACAGTGAGCGATTTCATACCACACCTTTTAACAGAGTCTTAGCAAGGACAAGTCATTCAACAATGTTTTCAGTTAAATGACACTTCAAACCGAAGCTATTAAGTTCCGACATAAAAGGTGCAATAAAATAAAATGTCTTTTTCTTATGCTTAAGAACTAATACATGTTTCTCTGTAATCTCAGAGTTTAATAGCATTAGATTACTTTTCCCTTCTGTATTGTTTGCTAATCCAAAGCATTACCTCCTTGCATCTAAGCATAGATGAATAATGAATACACCATACAGAGGGCATCCAGAGCTTCTTACATATATGATAATTATGCACCAATAATTAGTCTGGGCTATGTTTGCCTCTTCAGAAACTTCTCAGATAAGACCTCTTGTTCTTCGGCCTTCATTACACCCAGTATTTTTCATGCTTATTTGTAATACTATTAGTAAGCAATTACAGAGCCTTTAGTATGCACCAGCAGAGTACTAACTGAATCACATATAATATTTCATTTTTAACTATCTAATAATTTTCTTGAGTAGTAATTGTCTCTCTTTTGAAAGATGAAGAAAGTAAACACAGAGAGGACCAATGATTTTCCCCAACATTTGAACACAGAAAAATCTATGGTGAATATTCTTAAATATGTATTTCCCTATAGAGCTTATGGTTAGCTGCATTTGTGTATATGTGTTTCTGCTTTGCATGATTCACACCAGATTGATGATATATTCATGAAGTGCAACGACTTATATGCCACCAAGGCTTTTTATGTGTTCAAAACATACAACAAAAATAAAGAACTAAGTTTAGCATTATATATATAATCAAAATTATTAGAGCCCATGAGCCTTTCTGAGGAAACCTTCCCCAGGACTGGTCGGTAGAGGGCTTGCCACAATCTACCCCTCCCCCATTTTGATTTTCAAGTAGCATCAGAGCAATCAGAGCAGCTCTCCTCCCCAACCCCCAGCAGCAAGAGGAACTCAAAACATCTAAACTGAAGTGAGCATCTAATCAGAAGAAACAAGACAGGGCATTTTATTTTATGGTTCTTTCTATGCCAAATGTATAGGGCTAAATAGAATAGAAAAATGTGTCCTGCTTTCAAAGTGAAAATGTTGTGAGTTTTTCTAAACTATTTTATCAACTATCACCTGTCTTAGAACAGGGATGTTACTTTCAGGGGAAAGTAATGATAGAGAAATCTCAAGAAAAGGGAAAAGTAATATAAAATTTCCATTAAATCTATTCAATATTTAAATTTGTTCTTTTATATGTAGCTACAAACTTGATTCTTTCAAAAGAACATTCCCCAGAAAAGGAGAATAATTTTCTTATATGGTTCTGAAATAAATTCCAAGAAAGAAAGAAGACCAAGAACAGGAGAAAACAGAGAAATATGCTCAGTAATTTCCACATACACCACTCAGAGCCCTGGGGCTCCCCAGAGGTGGTCAGGAGGACAGTGAAGGAGTGGCCAGCCACTACAGGCAGGCTGAGAACTCAGGGCTTACCACCACTTTTCAGTCACATTTGTCTCTTTTATCTATTTTATATTGCGGGAGTATACAGCCCTCTAACCAGGGAAGAAAGAGCTTTGAGGGTAAATGTGTAATTCCACTACTAATCACGCACAAAGCAGAACAACTACTAAGTCTGGCTTGCAAATTACAAAGGAATAGAATATCCTCTAATCTTAGAGTCTTAGAAGGGATCAACCAAAACTCAGCAGGGTACAGTTTGATAAGAAATCAGTTACTCTGGCCACCTGTGCCTACTCTCAATTGGGGTCCCTCTGGGAAAAAGCTCTTAAGACTCGTTCCTCATTCTGGAAAGAGAGAATGGTGGTTCAACGATCCCTGTGTTTGCCCTTCATGGAAAAACTTGGTACTTAGCATCTGACAATTTCTCAGGATCTAAGCCCACAATTAAATCATCTTTCAAAAAATTAAGCAATAAAAGCTTTGTACTTTTTTTAAGAAATTATTTTTAAAAATATAATTGTAGCCCTGGTAACAGAAAAGAAAAAGAAAGATCACTTCCTCTTCCTTATCAGTCGTGAGGTCAAATTATCAACAAAATGATTTTATTATACTCACTGCCAGGCTCACATTGTTTTTACAGTTCAGTTGGATGGAAAATGCACAATTAAGGTCTTTTCCAGAGTCATTTAAAGGAAACCTGAAGCATAATGTTAAACTAATTAGTCATACTGGAGACGAGCAGTTTAACGATGAGCCTAAATGGCTTTGATTCTTTTTTGAGAGGTAAGTGGGTGTTAAATTATACATGAAAATTACTTCTTCTAAAAAATATTTTATTAAAAATCTGTTCAAAGTTGGATATATCCTCATAATTAAATTTTATAACAGAAAAATTTGACAAATATTAATTTAAAATTTATAGATTTAGAAAAAAATTTCATCAATTAACTTTTACCAGGCATAAAATTCAAACAAAATACTTGAGAGAATCCTGTGGAAAAATACTTTATTTATGTAAGAAGAAATAATGTATAAAGAAATCACTTTATATTTGTAAAGTGATTACACAGAAGATACGGGGTCGGGGATATGACATTTTAAGGCAACTCATTCTTGAGATCCACAGAATTTGGGAGGAAAACTGGATACAAGCCAAATCTTTTTTAGGAGTACGGTGACAATTCCTTTTTTTTTTTGAGACAGTCTCACTATGTTGCCCTTGGTAGAGTGCCATGGTGTCACAGCTCACAACAACCTCCAATTCTTGGGCTTAAGTGATTCTCCTGCCTCAGCCTTCCAAGCCTTCTGGGACTACAGGTGCCCGCCACAATGCCCACTATTTGCTATTGTTGTTGTAATAGTAGTTTTCATTGTTGTTTGGCAGGCCCAGGCCAGGTTCGATCAGCCACCCCTGGTGTATGTGGTCCGCGCCCTCGCCACTGAGCAACAGGTGCCAAGCCGATAATTCTTATTTGTATATACTTTGCAATGCATTATTTTCTTCTTTATTCACTTTTCTTCATAAACATTTTTTTCTCATGCTAAAAATATTTAGACTTACTAGCACTTAACTTTGCAAGGACCTCTTTCTAAAATGCATACCTCTTTATTAAATTAACTGAGGTCCCTTCTCTAGGTTTTACTAGGAGGTTTAGAGTTTAATGGAGTTTAATAGAGTTTAATGGAGTTTGATTAATACATATTAATCAAATAATAAATAAATGTGTGTTTTATGAGGTCTATTTTTAGTTATCAAATCTTTATATTATTTTACCTCAACTACTGGCAGAAGAGACAGATTAGACAGAATGCCTTCAATATATTTTGCAATATAGATTGGGGGGAATGTTTGAAAAAAAAAGACTTTCTCCTCTGTTATTGCACATATAGAGATGGAAAGAGAAATATTTTATTTAAAGAAGAGTATTAAATACCTTATCTCTGCTATTACTCATTACACAAAAAGTCTGCACAGTAATATTAGATTCGATAATTAGATTAGATTTCACAGATGAGAAAGCCAGTGATCTTAAAGAGGTTAAATAATTTATACAAAATCACAGTTTTCATGGAAAAGCTCTGACTTGAGCCAAGGTAGATCTTCCCATTCACGCCACCCACTGCGCTTGTCTTCCTTTGAAGCAGCATGTGACCGAATCCCTGGGAACCTGGCATTGAAGCCCATGCCCCTCAGGGGACTCAGTACAGAACCTTCCAAATATCAGATGTTGTGATTGGCAGTGATTCATAACACTACACCTGGCTTAAATTTAAATTTTCAAAGAAGAAATGTGGGAATAAGATAACCATAGAGCTTCGTCATCTCAATAGTGTGATGAATGATAAAGAGATGAGTTTGATTTGTGCGTGTGTGTGTGTGTGTGTGTGTGTATGCATGTGGCAAAAACAAAATATTCCCAGGAACATATGTAAGAATGTTTTTAATGCAGGTTGCTTCAAGAAGTTTTTGTTCTCGTCAAGTTGATCTGAAGATCACACTACCACCCCGACTTATGACTTACTCACGGAGAAATGACAGGACGCTTATTTCAACACTGCCCTTATAAACCAAAGCTCAGTACAGACTCAGGTTAGAGTGAAGTGTCATGATTAAGAAGCCCTGGCAGGCCGTGTAATCAAGTAAACCAGTGTTCAAATCTCAGCTTGTGAATGATTAGTGGTTTTGAGCCATGAACGTCCTGTATGTATTTCGTTATTTGTTCAATGGAGGAAGTACTAGCCATCCTGTTACGCTGGGCAGTTAGACATGAGCAGAGCAGAGTGTGGATAAACAGGCTTTTCTGGGCTGGATTCAGTGAGGCCGGCCTAAGTTGTCATGTCAGGAGGATGGGGTAAATCAAGACCTTGCCAGTGGGTAGCCTTGAGATGGAGGTTGAGCGATGTTCCAGGGACTTATTGACACTGACAGAAAGATGTAGTCTTACATCATACCAGCTTGGGTTGTTTTGGTAACAGCCTGATCAGGACCTAAGGAAACTTTTAAGAAGCAACTGAACTGATACTCCTCCAAAGTTGTGTAAAAAATCTAAGCACAGCACTCTCTACAGTAACCCCACCTTGCTATCCAAGTCATTAAAATACAATCTTCCTTTTCTTGCTAAAACTTTACTTACTTTCTTCAATTACTTCAGAGACTATCTCAAGCCATCACAATTCCATAGTGGTGCTCTAACAATTCCATAGTGTAAGTTTGATGCAAATTTAGCAACTTATAAAAATTTTAGTACACGCCTGAAAAATATGTTAATACATTATTTTATTATTATTGTTCTGCTGGTTTTATTACAATTAATATTATTATTGTTCTTGTAAATACTCTAATACACGTAATATTGTTATATAAGTCAGTGTTGATTATGAATTGGGCTTCAAGAAAATGTTGGTTTATTCTGAAAATCTATAAAAGGGCATGAGTTAAAGGGGACTGAAAATTGAACATTAAAACTTTTAAGTTACATTTTATTAGATATTACATTATTCAGAAAATCTTAATGAAAATCAATTGAATTATAAGGTTAGAGTCAGCTACCTAAGCTAAGAATGACTAGGCCTCTAGAAATTTACTAAAGTTGGCAGAAGTTATGACACATTCATAGAAATGATATATTTTATTTATCATTGTCTTATAAATGTCTGATACATATATATATATATACACACAGAGAAACACACACACTTTGGAAGTGATGTTGGTGCTATTAAAACTTTTATTTACATAGCCTTCATGGCCTTTTTAATCACTATATGAAGAGTGAAGTCAGCACATTGTGCCCCATGACTGCACCAATGTACACAATTATGATTTAATAAAAATAAAAAATAAAAAATAAAAAATAAATGAAACAAACAACAAACAAACTATTTATTTATTTTGACACAGTTACTTCTTTATTATTCTGAAGTCTATCTCAGGCACCGAAGGAAACATACTGTTGTTTTCTACATACAAGAGCTTGTGCAAGCATTTAACTTATTCAAGAAACCATGGAGGTAGCAGTATAAACTATAATAAGAACAAAATGTCAAATTTAATTAAATGGCAACTTCTGTCCATTTTATCTCTCTCTAATTCTTCTAATCTTCTGGTTAATCTCTCTTAACCTAATTAAAAGAAAGGAACTGAATTGTTTTACACAGCTTCTGTGTTTCCAAAGTAAATTTATTTTGAAAATTATTTATACTTCTAGGAAGTAGAAAATTACTTTCTAGGAATGAAAATAGAAACTTGTAAATAGAAGCTTTTTTTATCGACTTCTTTTATTTATTTATTTATTTATTTTTTAACAAGTGAACAGTTTATTAAGAATTAAACAAAGGTATGATGTAATACAGTACAAGCAAGACACTCAAGATAGGTATAATAGTACTACTCACACAAAAACTTGAATTTCACCTCAAAAAAAATCACAAGACAAAAG
>CAUYON010178022.1:0-14074 GCA_963573935.1 Arctocebus calabarensis | reverse complement strand
TCCAACCTGTGGTCCGAGAGCAGCATGCTAATTATATGAAGACGTTTTCAATTATCTGTGGTGTCGAACATTGTGAAAATTACACATAGGCTTTTTTTTTTTTCCCATCTGCTTTCATTAGTGTTTGTGTATTTAATGTGTAGCACAGGACAACTGTTATTCTTCCAATGTGTGGCAGAGAAGAAAAGAGATTGGAGACCCCTAAGAGAACATTCTCTTTGGAAGAAGGGGGTGCAGTGGCTGCTGCTGGATGTCTGCCAAGGTGTAAACAAACATCCTCATCAGGGTGTCCAACCTGCGTCTGCGTGCTGCAAGCAGATTCTTTGAGGACTGTTTTTCTTGTCTCTGGTGTCCAATGCCATTAAAAGTTTGCCACGACTTTTTATTTTGCTTATCAGCTTTCTCCAGTGTTTATGTATTTAATGTGTGGCCAAAGACAACTCTTTTTTAAATTTCAAATTAATATGAGGATATAGATTTTTTAGTTGACATTGTTTTTAATTGTAAGGTAAAGTTCAAGTTGTAGTTGAGCCCTTCACCCAGGGGGGCGTGCTGAACACTCTCACATTGTGCACAGTAGTTGTGATCCTGCCAATCGCCCTCCCACCTCCCCCTTCTCTCTTCCATTCCTCTCCCCCTTGCTAGACTATATTTATGTTTTATCATTCATGTGGTCATGTAATTGTCTATATATTGGTTTCATATTAGTATTGAGTATATTGGATATATATATTTTCCATTTTGGGATACTTTAGTAAGAAAAATGGACAATTCTTTTTCTTACATGCAGCAGAAAAGAAAAAAGGTTGAACATGCCTGCTTCTTAGTTCCTCTGAACATTGGATGGCTCACTGCTGTCTCCTGTCCATGCTAGTGACAATTGTCCTTCCTTAGGCCCACTCTAGTTGCCAAGAGCCAATGAATGAGGAAGAGAAATTCCATGGGGATGATTCTGCTGGGTAGGTGATGCTAAAGAGCCCTCGTCTACTATGGATCAGGCCAAGGCTAAACTGACAGGTGACCAAACCCCAGTGTGGCTCTTTCCCCTCCCCCTTCTGTTTTATCCCCTTCTTTATAAATTTATCCCAGAATAACATTCATCAGGAAAATTCTTGGTTCTGAATCCCTGTCTCAATCTTTGCTGGACCCAGGGAACTTGACCTAAGACAGGGCCATCATTCAGCCATGCTCCTCTCTAGTTGTGTGAGGGTTTGGAGGTACTGACTGGCTGCTGCCTATGTGGATCCAACTCGGTTTATTTCTGAGGGGCCTCCCCACATTCCTCAGGGATGACTTGGTATGGCCCATGCAGGGTGGTTTGGTCCAGGTGTCAAAGGAACTTGGTGCATGGGAAATTCGTCCTGCTGTGTGTGCAGATTGCTCCCCTATTGTCTTCTCTCTGTGTTGGAGGGGTTGGCTCCACTCAGCCTCCCATCTTCAAAAACTTCAGGCAGAAAGTGAATAGCAGCTTGCTGTTTCACATATGCTCCTAAAGTTAAGAAATGCATGTAAAACTTCTTCAAGAATTTTGTTGATGAGTCCTGTCCTGGTGGGGTGGGGTTGGGATGGGGATCCTGCAAGCAGTCTGCCAGGTGAAACTTCAGTCTTCCTATCTGATAAGTTGCCTCCACTCACTTTGGAGAAATGCCCTCCCTTGGCTTGTGGAAAAGCTTCTATGTCAACAATTACCCTGACTCAACAACCCCTCTAGACTCTGGTTTTCTGCTTATATGGGCTGGATGAGGATCAAAGGACCAGTTTGGTCACCTTCTTCTTTGAATGAGGGTTACTATCCATAGCCTCTTGGAACTTCAGTTGGTTTCCCAAAGCCACAGAAAAAAATTGTGTTTCATATCCTTTCGTATATCTAAATTAATACTTAGACACTCAACAAATGGGAGCTGTTATTTTAATTATAAAATTAGTTTCTTGCACCTTTGAAAAGTCATTGTGTTTTCATGTCTGAGGATGTGGCTTAGTATATTTAATGAAAAGATTGAAGGCTTGAGAATCAGGAGACCTGGGTCATTGTGCTCTCAGCCCTGTGACTTTTTCCAAATCATTTTGTCTCCTAACACTTTGAGTTCATAGACACCACCTGGGAAAACAAAAGCTGCTTTACAGGTCCTTATGAATCTGAAAGGAAGGAAAACACACAAAACATATTCAAAGGTAAAAGGTCATGCAATTTAAAGTAATAATGAATAATGTGACCTACTTTTAAGGGAACCTACCAAAAGGCAGTTTCTCCTTTTAGAGATGCTCAAGCTGATCTGACAAGCTGCTGTGCCTGAGACCTGACTCATTTTTGGCAAACAGATGTCATTCTCAATGATGACGAAGTGATAAATATATGTAAATATTTCATATGGAAGTGAAGTCAATATGGACAAATGTGCAAAAGACACAGTTCCAAGACAGGGAACGTTGGGCTAGGCCCAGTCACGGCAGAAAATGACGTGGATGTTGGAGTGGATCATCAGCTTTAAACAAGCCCCAGGTTGTCTTTAAAAGCTTACCAGAAACTCTTAAAAGGCAGGAGCGATGTGTGATTTCACCATTCTTCTCTAAATTCATGATGTAGTATGCTGTCAATTGGATGATGTGTAGGTAGAAGAAAATGCCCTGGGTTCTAATTCCTGCTCCTCTTGAGCTTGGACTCTACACTTCCCTCCCCAGGTTCTTTGATGGTTAAGGTGCCATGGTTCTATGCATACCTGTTCACAGAACAGTTATAGATAATCTGACATTGTGTATGAGAAAGTGCTTTGGAAAATATAATTATGCTGTAGAGGTGCAAGATAAAGTTAAACAAGTGTTAAAGGATGGAAAATTTTGGAAGAAAGTGAGAAAATATCCTGGATGAAAGGGAACCAAAAGGTGTCTATTTTATCATATTACTATTGACTGTCCCAAAGCAGAAAATGTCTCTAACCCTTGGGAGTGGGGGTGGGTGGGCATTGATTGATTGGAGGGGCTCCATGAGACATAAACAAACAATAACAACAACAATAAAAAAAAACAACAGAAAAAACTTCTAAATCAGGATGTCACTGTTGGACTAAATGACCCTGGAGGGCTGCATAAGTTGCACCTTTGAAGACACATTTGTGTAGTATGACATTCACTTGCCCAGAGCAAAGGAGTTTGATAGCATCTCACATACAGAGCCTTTCCAATAGCCCAGGGTCAACCTATGAAATTAGCCACTTCAATGAAAAAAAATGAAAAGTCAAAGCATTTCCGGAAAACAAAACAGTTGGAAAATCTCAAATGTAACAAAGGAAACAAAATAGCATAGAGACCCATTGTTTAGCTTTGATATTGTCACTATTCTAGAAAGACTATTATATCCATTGTTTAGCTTTGATATTGTCATTATTCTAGAAAGACTATTAAAAGAATGTTCTTTTTTCCACATCCATGCCAACATCTCTGGTTTTGGGATTTTGGTATGTGGCTAATCTTACTGGGAGTTCCCCAATTTATCAGTCTATTTAGAAGTCATGTGTTACAATTTAAAATATGACGTTAAAGTAGGATAACTTTACTCCTATTCCCTTTGTGTTATTATTTCATGTTTAATTCTATATATATTATAAATAATGAAAAGTGATATTTTTGTTTAAAAATTATGGTCATCGTTTTAACTCAAATTATGACCTAACATCATTCCTCATGTGATTGACATTTTGATGTGTTGTCATTTCTCCTCATCTTGAAGAATGTCCTACAGCATTTCTTTTAGTACAGACCTAATTGATATAAATACTCTCAGATTTCAGTTTTAAAGATGTGTTTAAAGGGTGGTTTCAGGGGATACAGAATGCAGATCAGACTTGTTCCCCAAGACTTTAAGTATGTCCTGTATTCTACTTGCTTCCATTGTTTCTGATGACAAATCGCTTGAGGATAGCTGAGTCTGGTGTTTTTCACCCAACTTGGGAAACTGCCAGCTATTATTTCTTCAAATAATTTTGAAATTCATTCTTTGATTCTTTCCTACTTATATTTTAATATAGTACTGTTAGGTCACCTGATAATGGTCCACAAGTAGATTCTATTTTTTTTCCTTAATATATTTTCATGCTGCTCTTTTGATTGATTGATTTTAATCAATATAATTATTGACCTTTTACACTGCAATATCCTATTTGCTAATGTATCTTTTTTTTGAGAAATTTTATTTTAACTACTGTATATTATAATTAGTTTTAAGGGAATTTTTTTTTTGCTATGAAATTTTGGATGTTGATTAAAAAAATTTTTAATAATACTTGAAATTGTATTTTCTTAGATAATTAAAAAAATTTTCTCAGTTCTTTATATGTCTTATGAAATTATATACAATATCCACCTGAAGAATATTTATTTTGTGTGTAGTCAAATGTGCCAATTTTTTCTCTCATGGTTTCTGAATTTTAAGTCATAGTCAGGCTGTCCCCAAACTAAGTAAATAAAAGTGTTATCTTGTTCTATTTGCTTAGAGATTAGTAGTATATGAGTCAATCAGTCAAGAGCTCTACAGTTCTGATGTATGGACTAAAAAAAATGTGTGAGGGATAATGATATTGATCTATAAAATAGCAGATACTAGAACATATATGAGAATAATAGTAATAAATAAAAGGCAAGTTAAAGGAAATTTCATAGTCCAATGGATAAAAAAACAGTAAGAATCATAAAGAAGGATAGAATATTATCCCAAGAGAGAACCCATCATGTGGTGTTTTTCTTTGTAAATTCTAGTAATCATGAAAGATCAGACATCAAAATTATAGCCTCATCAAAACATATGGTATATTTTGTTCTACCTACTAGACCTGAAAATTATATTGAAAGAACTTATTGATGAACGTTTAATTCTGGAAATGCAGGGTTTTGCCATTTCTAATGAAACAATTTAGGAGTTTTGTAGTCTGTCAGATTTTTAAATACCTTTATGATTTATCCATGCTGGTGGACCAGTTAATTTGGTTTAATTCTTTCACTTAACATATATACTGTGATTGAACAAAGGTAAAGTTATCAATCTGAAGGCATTATGGAGTTAAAAATGAGCAAAGAATTTTAAACAAAGATATAGGAAAAGGAGAAAAAAGAAAAAGGGTTACACTGGATAATAAATGGGCAATGCTTAAATTTAGTTTGTGATTTGGGACCCAAGGTGATGCACCCAAATACTATTGTAAGTCAGCGAAAAGACAGACCACATACATACAAACTGAATACTAGCTTCAAATCTGCTTGGATTAAGGTGATTTGGGATTGGCATTGCCACTGGTCACCATTTAAATACAATGGTAGACCCAGAATAAGTGAATTTTTTGGAAAACAGAGACTGAGATCATCCATCCCCAGTAGTCATATACTAAATTAAATACTAACGGTGATCATATGGAAGGAAAATGAGTTAGTTGTCCTAGGGATTCTGCATGCAAATGTGCTTAACACATATTTGTACAATTGCTCATTTAAATGCTTTTCTCTTTCCATATAGTATAACACTACAAAAATATACTTTGCTATTAGGTTGTCATACTCTACACAAATTTTAGCTGCATGCCTGATATAAAGCAATGGTTTAATGATTTTTCTCCATGATAGTTAAACATAAATTACTTCTTTCTGTGTAAGTATTTAAAATTTTCACCTCACATGACGATTTTACCCTATATAAGTGAGTTTACCAATTTCTCAATTGATTTTTAATTTTTTTTTACCCACAAAAATCAGTACATAATGAATGTGTACAATCTGATGAGTCTGGAGCTACGTAAACACACCGGGAAATCATTTCTGCAACCTATGCCATAACCCCACTGATCACTTCTTAAGAGTTTCCTCCATCTTCTTAGTTGTTATTATTTTCTGATAACACAATATAACCTCTAAGCTTTTAGCAAATATTTTAAAATGTATAATACAGTATTATTAATATGGATACCATTCCATACAGTAGATCTCTAGGACCTATTCGTATTGCTTGATTTTTAATCACTGAAAGCATCCACAAGGCCATGCCTATTTCGACAACACTGTATTTAGGATCACTCACATTATCTTCTGTAGCTCACTTCTATACTTTTCTCTCTCTACCTCACAAGCAGTCTCCTCTTTTAATACACACAGAAAGAATAATATATAGCAATATTATGAAAACCAAAATATGTAAGCCTTTTAGGACACAGAGAGAGATAGAGAATTCAACATTTAGTTTTCACTTTATCAATTCTATTGCAGCTATGAGCAATTCATTTTACTTATGTTTTCTGTAATTAAGATCAATCTTTGAAAGACTGGAGTAAAGAGGAGCTTCTGTGGTTTAATTTGGGAACATGGCCAAGAGACAACAAACATGTCCCTTCATCAATAATTCAGATATCTGAAACTCTCCCTTTAGAGAAGATACTTTTTAATGTATTTGACAATCTTTAGAAATGGAAATATTTTCAATAAAAGAACTGAGCTGTTGTCTAGGCATCTGTAGCTCAGTGGTTAGGGTGCTGGCCACATACAACGAGTACAACGAGGCCGGTGGGTTCAAACCTGGCCTGGGCCTGCCAAACAACAATGACAACTGCATCAAACAAATAGCCAGGCATTGTGGTGGGCACCTGTAGTGTCAGCTACTCGGGAGGCTGTGATGCCACGGCACTCTACTAAGGGCAAAATAGTGAGACTCTGTCTCAAAAAAAAAAAAAAAAAAAAAGACCTGAACTGTTAACATCTTATTTCTTATCATAATACTACCAAAAAAAGTGTAGAGAAACCGTAAAACAATTCTATCCACATATTATACATTTTTTGATGACTCTAGTGGTATCACATAAATAGGATAATTTTTATAACCATGAATAATAAAATAATTCCTTCTACTCAAATTTTAAGAATATTTTAGGTATGATTGGGGAATATATATATATATATATATATATAGCGTGTGTGTGTGAAGCAAAATATAAACATTCTGCATACAAAGCATCTGCTTGTTAGTTTAGTGACTGAAAAAGCTAAATATTTATAAGTAGACATAGGGTATATATGAGCTCCTAATCTTAAATATATGCTAGGTTATTTTACATTTACTATTTCATTACATTTTTAATAATACTCATCAGTTCAAATATAATTTTCTTTTAACTATAAAAATATGCTCTTTTAATATTACATTTCTTCACTACCTTTACACACATAGATATTGCTATTTTAGTATTAATATTATCAATTTTCAAATCAGATATATACACATGTAATTGCATACATAAGTACAGGAAAATCACCTATGGGAGTACATATACAAATTTCATTTTACATCTAAATACATTTGTGGTTTTTATAGTATTTCATATATACATACTATTTTTTCTATGAACATAGGCATACATTATGTTTTTAACTATTTCACTGTAATTTATATATGTCAATGTTTTTCATAAGTATTTAGTAAGACTCCTGGCTACCTATCTAGTTTCAATCTAATTTTATAAGATGGGCAATGTAGTCATACTTCCTCAGATTGTTTTCAATAGAAATGATGTTTTGAAAAAATTTTGATAATTCTGAAATTGATAGATCATAGTAAAAGTACGTAGCATAATGAAGACCCTCAGGTATTTTCAAATAGGTAATTTCTATTCAAATATGTTTTGTTTATATTCTAATAATGTTTGACAAACAGTAAACTATAAGTAACGTCTTAAATAAACTGTAATCTTAAGATGCAGATATTCAGACATAAAATTTAGCAGTGAATGTGCTGATTTTTTTTAATTTACATGCACTAAGGTCTGGAATTAAACTAAAATGTCTGCAAACAATTTGAAACAGGGTTTCTGTTTTTATTCTTAAACAAAAGCATAATTTGTGTTTTTCTTTTAATTAAAAACATTGGCTCATATCTCATAATTCAACGCATATTTATGACAGGTATAGCTGTCCTACTTGCCAACCTGTGTAAAACATAAATAATTTCTTCAAATGATGCTTTGACAAAAACTATTATAAAAGTGTATGAGTTTATTATTCTTATAATTTCCAATTCCTTGAAGACTATATTCTAATAGCATGTTTCTTAGTCATTGAAATAGTTATTTCGTATAACCTATTCTTGCTTCATATCACCACCTTCCAGTAAAGTTTTTAAATTTAAAATTAACAATCCATCTCCAAAAGTCATTTTCATGGCTCACATTCTTCACAACACCCAAGGTCTGATTACTATTGAAAAACAAATTCCAAAAGTAAGCTTCATTAATGATACCTACACTGTGACCAAAAGCTCTGTACTAAAAGGCTATCTTATATAGAATGAAATTTGATAATACATAGAACCACTTTGGATGCTGTCTAGAAAGAATAAATATGAAAATGTGATAAATAACTTGTTACAAGATAATTTCATTTTTATGTGGTTTTCTTTTAAGAAATTGAGTAGAGTTCAATTTATGGAGCTCTATTTTATGGAGTGCCATGGCGTCATGGCTCACAGCAACCTCAAACTCTTGGGCTTAAGCAATTCTTTGCCTCAGTCTCCTGAGTAGCTGGAACTATAGACACCTGCCACAATGCCCAGCTACATTTTAGAGATGGGGACCTCACTCTAGCTCAGGCTGGTCTTGAACCTGTGAGCTCAAGCAATCCACCTGCCTCTGCCTCCCAGAGTGCTAGGTTATAGGCGTGAGCCACTACATCCTACACTGATAGAATTTTACAAAATTATATATGTAGCCTCCATAAGGCTCAACAATTGTACTCTTGCACATTATCTCAAAGCCAAACATTCACACAAAACCCTGCACACCAATGTTCTTATCAGCTTTATAACAGCACAAAAACTAAACCATCCCAAAGTCTTTCAACAGGCAAATGGGTAAACAACTGTGGGACATTCATACCATGGAATATTATTCATTAATCAAAAATGAATGAATTATTGATTTGCACAACAATTTTAATTAACTCAAAGTAATTTTTCTGAGTTTTTTTAGTTCAATGCCTAAAGGTACTATGTGATTTCATTTACGTCACTTTCTTGAATTGACAAAATTAGGGTGATGGAAAGAAGTTTAGTGGTGGCTAGGGAAGGTGTGCAGGAGGGAGGTGGATGTTACTGTAAAAGAGAAATACCAGATTTTTATGGTGATTAATGTGCTCTGCATGTTTATTTCCCCCGAAATACATGTTGAGTCTTAATCATCAGAGTATTAGTATTAGATTGTGGGGCCTTTGAGAGGTGCTCAGGCTATGAGGGTTCTGTCTTCAAGGATGGGATTAGTGCTCCAGTAAAAGACGCCCCAGAGAGCTGCCTCTCTCTCACTGTGCGAGGATATAGTGTGGCATCAGCAGTCTGCAACTCAGCAGAGGCTCCTCACAGCAACTCAACAACCTGATTTCAGACTTCCCAGCCTCCAGACTGGATGAAATACGTTTACTTTGTTTCATAGTTACCCATACTACGGTACTTTATTACAGCTGCTCAAGCATGTAAAACAGTGAAAGAACTCTTCTGTACGTTAAGTATGGTGGTACAAGCATGAATTCACATGTGATAAAGTAACATAAAATATACAGACAGCACAAGATAAGAGGAGAAGTAGGGAAAAGATTGATGAATTGCAGAAAGAGGAAAGGGAGAAAGGGAAAAAGAGAACAAGAATGAGAAAGCGAGAAAGAAAGAAGTGAGGAAAGAAATACTGATCAAATAGTATCTTCACAAGGCAACATATGGTTTTATGAGAATAAATGATAAATTATATCCATTTTATTTCTGTAAGTTTTATAAATTTGTTTCTGTAGGAACAATCATGCCCACCATGCATCTATTTAAGTAAATACATATTGAATACCTGCATCACTTCTTCTTGAAGAAGAGACTGGGAATGCATAAAAATGGTCTCAGTTGTATTTTATTAGCAGTTAATATTCTGATATTAATTAGAATAATTAAATCCAATCAATTTGCTTCTATTCCTAAAGCCTCAAAGCAATTTTTGCTCCTAAGATTCAGTATGAATTTCAGGGAGACTGCAAAATAGTAAATGAAAAGGTGATGCAAAGAAAAAGAAGTCCAGGGTTTCTTTTAGAGGCAAGTATCTGTCTCAATGTCTGCCCTACAGAGTCGTGTGGAATTGTTGAGCAGAGCATTTTGAAAGACACACACATGCACACTACACACACTTGCATGTCCATATCCACCCAAGCAATAGAAAAATAAAATCAAGGGAAAATAAAAAAAGACAGGACGAAGAAGGAAAGGCAAGAAAAAGTGAATTAAAAAAAAAAAGTTAAAAATGAGGAAGGCTCCTTAATCTATTAGTTCAGCAGGAATTCCAAAATAGGAGCACACTGATATTTTAGAAAGCCTTTAACTAGGACCAATGATCATAGCAATCCTACAAGGTTGGAGAGATAGGAGTTTCCCTGAGGGCTAAATTCTATTCTTGGGCATTTTGTCTTTTGTGACCCACGTTCTCCAATTCTCTTGACCTTTATAGGAGTTGAAGCGTGTCAACACCTTCTACCCTCCATCTATTGCTTTTCAACCTTTCTGGCTTCCTAATTTTGCTGACCATCATAATGTGCTCCAATAACATTGTCCAATGAACTACTAAGGACTTAGTCCCACACTCCTCTTACTGAGTTGTGTAAGGAAATTAGAAGATATTGGATGGGTTCATCTTGGAGAAGGAATAACAGAAAAGCTATCAAGGTATTCTAATGGGCACAAGCTGAAAAAGGCCATATGAGACATGAGCTTTAGGTGGGGAGTAGAATTTCTATTTAGCACATATTCTTTTTCTGAGAAGGTATTCTATGAACTTTCTCCAAGAAATATTTCAAAATAGAATCACAACAGAAGATAAGGTAAAACCCACAGTCTTGAACAGCACCTGTGCCCAATGGATTTCTTTTCATGAGAAGATTCTAGTGTAGACCACTGAAAATATCTAACTGGTTTCACCCCAATGTTAGAGTAATATTTAGGTATTTTTTAGGTATCACTGCTTCCTTTTCTTTCCTTATGTAACCTATTTATAGCTCTCTTTTCTATGGTTAAATACTTAATTTGATTTGCTCAAAAATTTTAATTTAATAAAATCATAATTTGATTTAATAAAATCATGTTTAGGAGTCCCTTAGTTTGTTAGGGCTGCTATAACAAAATACCTTAGATGCTAATTCATAAACAACAGAAATTTATTTCTTTCTAGAGCCTGGGAAATCCAAGATCAAAGTGCCAGCAGATTATGTCTGTCTGTTGAGAATTTTGTGCTTCAGAGATGGTGTCTTTGCAGCATCCTACCATAATAGAAACAAAAAGATAATTCCATTCAACCTAGCTTACCAAAAGGCCCCACCTCTTAATGCTTTAGATTCCAAGGTAGGTGTTAGGGAAACACAGAAGTTTAGACCATAGCAGAGGGAATTTAGATAAATTACAGATAATTTTTCCAAGCTTAAGCTAAGCCTGAAATTGAAAAAAAAGAGAGGGAGGAAAAGAGAGAGAGAGAATGAATGAATATGGATTTTATGAGAAAGGCAATAGAAGTAATTCCCAGTCAGCTTTCTCTACCATGCTTAGTATTCAGGACACTCTTAAAACTGATTATTTGGGTGGCGCTTGTGGCTCAAAGGAGTAGGGCACCAGTCCCATATGCCAGAGGCGGCGGGTTCAAACCCAGCCCCAGCCAAAAACCACAAACCCCCCCCCCAAAATAAAACCTGATTATTTATTTTCTTCTGTGACTCAATTCAGAGTTCTAAATGGGCACTATAGTAAATACCTTTTATGAAATGTTTGTTTGCAGGATGACGAATAAATAATAAATTTCAATTGAGTATCTAAATTTCAGCTTCTATGTTCCGAAACTAGATGTCCTCAACCTTCCCCCTCAGTCCTGAGTCAGCCTATTCCTGTTAGAGAATTTCACCTAATTACTGTGTTTCTCTGTACTGAAGTCTAAAACTAAACCCATAATTTTCTTTAATATCAACTACTGCCTAAGTAGGATTTCAAGCCTCATTTAGTGGGGGTTGTTTTGTTTTGTTTTGTTTGTTACAAAGATTTAAAAAATGATGGAAATTTTTCTTTTACATATATTCTCTCTTTCTCCTGATTCTGGTCAATGGAAGAGTTTTTGCCAGTTCTTTTGAATGTTTTACTCATGAGCTTATATTTAACCTTTCAATGAATTTTCACAAGTATTAGTTTCCCTTTTAAAAGATATAAGGCTGCTTATTGGCAATCTATTTCTAGTCTTTTTTTCTAAGAGATCCATCCAACACAGGGCTATTTAATTACTAGCTTTACAACTTTGTAAATGTGACCCATGTCTAGGGCTTTGCGCCTGACACCGCTTATGAAATCACTCAGTACTATCACTTAAACGGTATATGCTCTAGATTGACTTGATAAGATACTCTGTAATGTGCTCCTGAACTTCTACTTTCTGTCTTCTTGCTAACATAGCCTGATTATAACTTTAACACACTATATGCGTATTGCAACCTTAGCTAGTCCGATTCATTTCTCATAGAAAATCTTTATTTCTCTTTTAATATGCCAAATTTCTAGGTTACATTCTCCCAAAAATCCTCAGTGAAAATTTCCCTGATATCTTGCCTATAAATATTTCATATTTGTGACATTCTCTAGTAGAAATATAAGATATTGTCCCTCCACATGTAACACATTTTTAGTGCTATATTTTTGTATTTAAAGATGAGAATTTTCCATTTAATCATATATTTTAAAATTATTTTTGATATTTACATGGTGGCTTATTCATCTCAGCTAGATCTTGCCAGATATCAATTACTGTATCTAATCAAGCATATTTGCAGCAAAATTGTATGTTGTCTTTGTTTACTTAATATACGCTGATTTAATTATAACTATTTTAATTATCATTACAAAGTTTTATTAGCATCTATGCGCCTCACGACATTTTTTATTTTGGTCAAATATATAGTCATTTCTACTCATTTAGGGAAGATTTAGAATTTTTTATAATTTACCTTCTTTATTTTATAGACAAGACTTAAAAGACAAGACTATTTCCCTTTTATGGTTGTAAAAGACTCTTTTCTTTTCTTTTTTTTTTCATTAACATTTGGTATTGAAAAGCATTTAGTATTTGGAGACATTATGTCCCCATTTTCCTTGTGAGTGTATCTATTTCTTCTAATGTTTAAAATTCTACTCACTCTCCAGTTTCAATAAATATCCATTTATCTTTATTTAAAATTATTATTGGCATATGATAGTCATAAATCTTTATACAGTATCTATGATTTTTCACACAGACATATAATATGAATTGATGAAAAAGTGCCATCACAGTGTCCCTCACCTCAGCCCCTTATCATTTCTTAGTGTTAGGAACATTATATTTCCAATATTTTTATTATTTTAAAGTATCTCTTATTATTATTGAACTTCTATGGTATTTTTTTTTTCTTTACTGTATTTGGAATTAAATTCTTCAGTGATGTAAGAATATAAATTGACACAATTAAAAAATGCCCTCCTGAATCATGCCAGCACCCTTTGTTGAAAATCAAAAATTTATCTTTTGTCACTTGAAACATACATCAAACTGTTCATTAAAATGTGTCTATATCTAAGCAGTCAGTTTTTCACAATGACCTATTTAATCTTGAATAAATATTCCAATATTTTACTTAGGATAATGATGTATTGTTCTAAGGGTTGCCAATAATACCGTCTTTATATTTTTAGTTTTTATCTTATTTGCAACTGTTTAAACTTCATCAAATACATTTTCAAAGGCTTTCTTTGGATAGCAGAATCCTTTCTTATCAAACTAAGATCATGCAGCGTTCAAAAGTGCGAGCAGATGAAAACAAAGCTGCTCCGGATGAATAAGCCTGAAGCCCTGATCATCAGGATTCTATCACGTCACATTTGCAGGAGTTTTTTTTTTTTTTTTTTTTTTTTTAGACAGAGCCTCAAGCTGTCACCCTGGATAGAGTGCTATGGCATCACAGCTCACAGCAACCTCCAGTTCCTGGGCTCAAGCGAGTCTCTTGCCTCTGCCTCCCAAGTCGC